>JAOBAT010131952.1:0-12327 GCA_026413305.1 Hydrozoanthus tunicans | reverse complement strand
AAACACTATAATACACTAGCGTTGCGTACTGGACAGTCCTAGGGACTAAACACTATAATACACTAGCGTTGCATCGGGACTCTCAGGAACTGACAAACTAACTGTTTCCCTGAGGACTAAACACTATAATACACTAGCGTTGCATTGGCACTCTCAGGAACTGACAAACTAACTGTTTCCCTGAGGACTAAACACTATAATACACTAGCGTTGCGTACTGGACAGTCCTCGCACGCGCATTGAAAATTCTCGGTGGTTTAACCGAAAGGAAAACTATTTCAGAGAGTACGTTTATATTAACAAAGATCTGACAAGCAGCAGTCACGTAGCAAACTTCAAGAACTATGTGTAATTATAGTCAAAATTGCTGGAGATTTTAAAAAACTAAACGTTTTCGATCTTTATAGACTTTAAGATCACCTTCAAAACGTAATAATCAATTAGCTTAACGATCGAAACGTTTAGTTTTGAAAATACCCACCACTTTTACCTATAGTTATAGATACGAACTTCAAGGAAAAAAGAACTTTTTTCACGACTTTCGGTGTTCTTGTTGTTCTTCTTATTCCGGCAAGGGGATACGAAGGATATGTGCAACACTGAACCGGGTTGTATTGCGGCCAAACGCATTTCATTGTTAGACAATCGAGCGTTGTGCCAATACCTACCAATTCATTTGGATAACTGACGCATGCCACTCCCAAAGAAAAACCAAGTGAACTTTTCACAACTACACGCTTTCACTGTCACTTAAACGCTATCCCGTCTTTCAATTTTGTTGCAGATTCATAAAACAAAGGAAATTCTTCCTCTTACTAAAACCTGGTAAGCCAATTTTATCGTTTGTGTTGTGATCGTTTGTACAGCGACTTCGTACCGTAAGCGCCATTTTGATTTTCAGCCAAAACGATAGGAACCAATCAGAGAGAGCGAAATCAATTACGTATATACTAGTACATTTTCTAACATTACGTCTTGTACTTTAATATAAAATGTTGTCCAACTCGTACAGAGAGTTCGACCGTTGCTGCATATCTAGGCAATATAACGAATCAACATATTGAGAACGGCAAAAACAAAAAAAATGTGAAAGCAAATTTCTACCAGAGCAACGACGATTGGTCTACCTTGTGCGTCGACACAGGCCATGATTTTTTGCGCCCAGACTGGTCTCTGCTCCTCTGGTTTGACCTCAGTGGCAATTTGTCCCAGCTCGACATCTCCTTCAAACTCTACACGCTCCTGAACGGCGAGCTGCACTACATCAGAATCTAAAAGCAAGCTAAACAAACTATGGAGGGTTACACAACAGGTTACAGCTAGTTAAGATAGCACTATGGCATGGTCTGGCGGCAATCTTAGCCCGGCATTTATTCGAAAACAGCTCTCGATGTTTTCAGGGCCGTCTGCGGCTTGGAAGAACACTGAGGGAAAATTAATATTATTTCAGAATTGTACACAAACTTTAATATTGATCGCTAATGGTTGGTTAGTTTTAGTCATGAGAACATGGTTAAATAATTCAGTCATTTATGTTGCTATCCTCCTATGATAGACGGAAGGTACTTCTACTTTCAAGTAGTTATTTTAGAAAACGTTTAAAAACTTAACAGCAATTTTTAGTTTAAATTAGAAGGCAATTTGAAATATGTCGTCGAAACTCATCTTTGTCAATACGTTTGCTTAGAAATTAAACAAAATTTTAAAAGCAACAACTGTAAACTGAAAATCAAAGAATAAAAGTTAAACATAACATTACTTATTATAGTTCAGTCTTTAAGTTTGAGATTCATTGACTCTTACCCTCCATAATCATCAAAATAGTTTGACATAACAGACCCTTGCTTCTTCATTCTCCTAGACGGCCGTCTACTGCCGCTAGTATGTCTGCCAGATCGTTTTCTTTCACTTGAATGAGTAAAGAATTGCAATGTGGTGAAGTTAGGTTGGGCTGTTAAATATGCAAAACGTGAGATGTGCGCTTCAAAATGTCATTAAGCCTCAAAACATGTTCAGTATGGCCTCCCAACATGCTGTGTCAGTGTGGCTTCACAACATGCTGTGTCAGTGTGGCCTCCCAACATGCCGTGTCAGTGTGGCCTCCCAACATGCTGTGTCAGTGTGACCTCACAACATGCTGTGTCGGTATGGCCTCCCAACATGCTGTGTCAGTGTGGCCTCCCAACATGCCGTGTCAGTGTGGCCTCCCAACATGCTGTGTCACTGTGGCCTCACAACATGCTGTGTCAGTATGGCCTCACCACATGCTGTGTCAGTGTGACCTCCCAACATGCTGTGTCAGTGTGGCCTCACAACATGCTACGTCGGCGTGCCCTCACAACATGCTACATCAGCGTGGCCTCCCAACATGCTGTGTCAGTGTGGCCTCACAACACGCTGTGTCAGTGTGGTCTCACAACATGCTGTGTCAGTATGGCCTCACAACATTCTGTGTCAATGTCGCCTCACAACATGCTACGTCAGCATGGCCTCACAACATGCTGTGTCAGTGTGGCCTCCCGACATGCTGTGTAAGCGTTGCCCCACAACATTCTTTGTCAGTATGGCCTCAACAAGCTGTGTCAGTATGGCCTCACAACATTCTGTGTTAGTGTGGCCTCCCAACATGTTGTGTCAGTGTGGCCCAAAAACATTTTTTGTTAGTGTGGCCTCACAACAAGCTGTGTCAGTGTGGCCTCACAATATCTGTGCCGGTGTGGCCTCCAAACATGCTTGGTCAGTGTGGCCTCACAACATGCTATGTCAGCGTAGTCTGACAAAAAATGCTTTTTTATTTTGTTAAATCAAGTACAGTTACTGAGAAATGGTCTTACACTAAATGTTTTAAACCAGATGAAAAAATTTGGAAAATTAAAATTAAATATATATTTTAATTTCAACCTTGTGTAAATCTAACAGGTTTGTTACTGCCACTTTTCTTCCTTGTTTCTTTTTGCGAGTTTACTGAATTAATCAAACTCTTGTCTACACAATTCACAGTTAAGACAACATAGAGAACCTTGGTATATTTATAGAAACATACAGATTCAGCGACTTAGATTATATTAATAACAGATTATAACTTAACTACCAAATTTATATGCTTGTCTCTTGAACATTTTTTACTACTGCCCGTTTAATAATTGTACAAACGTTTGGTATCAACGCGTTAACGTCTTTAGCTGCGGCACGTGACTGTGTTTAGATTTATTTTTACGTTTGTGATTGTGTTTAGATCAATGTTAAAAATTATGACTCTAATTAGATCTATGTCAAAACTTGTGACTGTGATTAGACGTGTCTACACTTGTGACTGGGATTAGACGTGTTTACACTTGTGACTGGAATTAGACGTGTCTACACTTCTGACTGGGATAAGACGTGTCTACACTTGTGACTGTGACTAGACGTGTCTGCACTTGTGACTGGGATTAGACGTGTCAACACTTGTGACTGTGACTAGACATGTCTACACTTGTGACTGTGACTAGACGTGTCTACACTTGTGACTGTGATTAGATGTGTCTACACTTGTGACTGTGATTAGACGTGTCTACACTTGTGACTGGGATTAGACGTGTAAACACTTGTGACTGTGACTAGACGTGTCAACACTTGTGACTGTGACTAGATGTATCTACACTTGTGACTGTGACTAGACGTGTCAACACTTGTGACTGTGACTAGACGTGTCAACACTTGTGACTGTGACTAGACGTTTCAACACTTGTGACTGTGACTAGACGTGTCAACACTTGTGACTGTGACTAGATGTATCTACACTTGTGACTGTGACTAGACGTGTCTACACTTGTGACTGTGATTAGATGTGTCTACACTTGTGACTGTGATTAGACGTGTCTACACTTGTGGCTGTGATTAGACGTGTCAACACTTGTGACTGTGACTAGATGTGTCTACACTTGTGACTGTGACTAGATGTATCTACACTTGTGACTGTGATTAGACGTGTCTATACCTGTGACTGTGACCACATTTATGTCTACATTAGTGAAAAGCTGCATTGGAATAGGTTCTAGTTGTCACAAGAGGAGCTTTTTACCTTCTTTCTAGGCTTCCTCTTTTGCTTGTTTTGCTATAACTTTCCTCCCCATTCCTTTGATCTTTGTGCCTTTCCTCCCCGATGGACTCAAACGTGCCTTGCCGTCTCAGTTTAGGCGAATGGGATGAGGAAGTTGTTCTGGGCTTTCCATCGAAGTATTTCGCCATGTTCGATCCCTGGCGGTCTACTTTCTTGTGCTTGCGCTGGAATGAAATAGCTATGCTCAATCGGACTGTCTGATAGTAGAACATGATTTAATGTGGCATTTGTTTTTCAGTATTTGACAAATATAAAACTGCATGTCAAATATTTCGTTCAAAAAGGAGATTTTGGAGCTCGACACTTCATATTTTCTCGACCAGTGTTAGAAAAATGTTTAATTGACAAAAGTTCTTTTATGTCGCAAAAACTGTTTTTGCTTGTTTTGTTATTGTTTATGCACAGTGCCAGGAAACAACTTGCTGTCAGAGGGCAACAAATCAGCAAGGGATATTTTATATAGCAGTTTACCTATGTGTGGCTATACTACGAGACAAAAACAATATTTTAACATTTTGCTCCATTTACTACTGAATATCGGGCGAGGCCCGGTTGATTAATGAACCGTTTCTCAAGACATATACAAGTACAGTTTGAACTGGATTAGTAACAGATAATTCTTGTTTTTAGTTTATTTTCATGTGTTTTAAACTATGAATTGTTTTTTTACCAGTCAACAATAATACCATCCCGTGACTAGTTTTAGTCAATTTAAGTTTGTTATTTTAGATTGTCTGAGATGTTAAATCACGTGACTCTTGGTCTTCACTCTTGTTGACATGCCCGCTCCTGCGTACCTCGGCATAGTCGGCCTAAAACTGTTTTGTATTAAACCGGATATTTAAACATTCAGAGTAAAAAAATTCTATGATTATTTAAGAGTGCAAGCCTTGCGACGATAAACCAATTCTTAAGTGAATTTTGATTTATCTCTTACCTCGGCCTCGGCCAGTTCATCACTAAGACTATATCCACGCGTCGTTCGTCTCTGTTTAGTGGATACAATTGCATTGTTTAACTTTATCTTTTAGGTTAATTAACTAGTTGACTTTATTGTTTGCCAAGTCTCAAAGGCTACTGCCTTCACTGCCACGCGATTTTTTAAACGACTGGTTCCTCGTTCTAGTCTTTCAGTTTGATGAGACTAGAAGAAACTTGAGTCGAGCTGTCGAGCTCAATTTGTTTTTGTTGGCTGTAAAACAAAGTCTTATTCATGGATGAGTGGCAATGAAAACAGACCAGAAATAGATCTTAGATTTTAAAGGTCAGTTTAAATTAAGTGTGTTTATTTCTAAATGCAAGATTAGCCCCTGGTTATTTAGGTCACCAAAAACCTTAAATATAGAAAGAGAAACAAGGATCTAATGGTCTGTTAACCTGATTTTTCTTATTTTTCTTTTATTTCATGAAAGAAAAATTAATCAAGGTAATAACAAAATTTTGTTGATTTTCTAAAAAGAAAAGAAAAATTGATTATTTCCATAGATTTACTAAAATAAATAATTATGAATGTCAAGCTTCAACGTCTACTATTGTTTTTAAAAGCTTAAAATCTGCTTTACATAAAAAAGATCATTTTAAGTTGGTTTTCAGTATTTTCATAATTTAGTTCTGTCATGTTTAGGCGTTTTACCTTTTCTAATGCAGCATAAGTTTTTTTAGTTTAGTTTCAGTTGATTGGTCCCCTTAAACCGGCGAAAAAAATTAAATGACAAATTTAAAACAGAGAGCCTCCTGTCCGCTGACTTAGCCATGACTACAATGGTAGTCACCATAATAAATAAACTGGGCAGCATTTCCTTACGGAAATGAACATAATAGAACAACAAAGCGACTGGATTTATTCCTTGTAAGAAAGCAACAGCCCTGAACGAAGGACAAATGTAACACTACACAAAACAGTATCGAACGTCCAAGCGGGCAATATCAGCTTGTAAAGAGATCACGTGGCATAAGTCAAAGTCAGCCTTCGTCCGAGTTATAACAGTAGCTGTCGAATCGTCGCAGTCTGTAGCCAGTGGCTTTACCGAGGTTTTTTGTCAGGTTTTCGTCTTGTCACAGTACATAAACAGTTTAGCCATTTATAAAATCATAAGCAAAACCCAAACGAAAAATAATATAAGTATAAATGTATTAATTTTAAGAAACGGTTAACCAACATCAAAATTAATAAACTAATACGTACTGTCATTAGCATCTGAATATCCGATGAACGATCCCAGCCAAATAAGGGCATCACAGCAACAAATCACGTGATAACAAAAATGATTAGTTCATGAGCATGTTAGTAGCTATCACGCTAAACCTTACAACTCAAACTGGCCCAGCAAAAAAGCAAAACAAAACCAGGTGAAAAATAATTTGAGATGAGATTAAGCAAAGGTAAACACACATTTAACCAACGAAAAAGGAGAAGAGGTGAAAGTCAGTACCGCCCGATCAAGCTCGCTATCAGAAAGGCGTACAAAGATTCTGTAACTGCTGGTGCTGGCTGGCTTTGCGTTTGGTGTAAATACAGCTGTAAAATCATAAACAGAGAAACTCATGTAGAAAGCACTGAGAGAAGCCAAGATACTTGTTCGTGAAAAGGTTTAAAAAGTTTGCTCTTTTTATCCAAAAAAAGCATTGAGATAGTGTGGGAACTTTAAGTTTACGCAAAGGCCAGGTGTGCTGTATGTTAACTAAAGGGAAGCAGTTATTCTTATCACGTTTAGCCGCAGTGCTAGACACTGTCTCGAATATTGTTCTATCTACGCTAGTAACCTGTCTAACTGAGTTACTTGAGTTAGCTACACAGTCCACGTTCTTACCGCCTGATGCGCTGCCTCTATCGTGTCTTTGTCGTCGCGGAGTTTTTGATTCATGTCTCTGAAAAAAAGAAAAGGAAAGAAGTCAAGGATGCCGTGAACGAATATAATTCTTCAAACAAAATCTTTCTTTTCACTCAAGTCTCGTTAAACACGAGTCCATTTTTGTCTAAACACGACTTGAATTCGTTTTAGTTTAATCAGATGAACAGATTATGATATAAGACAAGTTTCGTCTTACTGTTCCTCCAGTCACATTGTGGTAGTAATGAAGCACGTTAAACAGGCTCACCTCAACATGTCCAGCTGCTTTACCAAACTTTCCTGCTCTTTCTTCATTCCCTCTGTGACTCGCAAAGCAGCCCTGATGATAAAACAACATAATGTAATCGATTGTTTAACTTCATAATAACTTAATTGAAGTGGCAAACGTTTACGCTCACTAACGAACCAATCAATCAGCTAAACGAGTAGCAAGATATTATAAAAACACTCAGAGTTAATAATTCGTGATAAGGACTTACAAACTGCTCCAGTTACAGTTGATAACCTAGGAACTTCTAAAGCACGCAGTAATACAAAAACACCAAAGATTCTCACACCAGTCAAACTAAGAGATAAGAAAAAAGGCAATGAATACCCGCATTGTGGACAGCAGTATGTTGAGTCAGCGGTAACCTCAGTTGGAATAACTGGTGCACAGGCCGCGTCAACAACGTCACGGTGTTCAGAATGCGAACAAAGTGACTCGCAGCCTATACTCTTCGAGTTGGACGTACTATTTGTCGAAAAAGAAACTTGGTTGCTAAGCCTCCGCAAAACTTTTCCCTGACAGACTTGGCATTGTCTGCAAGTTTGACAATTTTCCCCAGGTGCTGCGGGCTGAAAGCCATGATCACCGACCGGAAGCCATGCCTCAGTCTGACGCTCTTGGCATGTGACCGACATGTGGTTTAAAAAATCTAGTTTGAGGATGGCTCCACGTTGGCCGATGGGGCGTGGACTGATCTTCAACGCAGAAATATGAACTGGTTTCGAATCCATGCTGCCGACCTGAACCCCAACAGATTGTTTATTGTTCAACCGTTCGCTTCTAGCGTGATAGTGATTGACGATAAGTTCTGTAGAAAATTGCTGTTTCTTTATCCCGTCAAAGTACTCGTACGAGTTTGCCGTTTCACTGCCTTTATTTTCAAAAGTTAGAAAGTCGTACGTAAGACTCTCACTGTGAGTCGGTTGACCTTCCTCGAGTTTGTAACAACTCTTTTTCACATTTCTCTCATACTGACTATCGGCCATAAAACTAAAATCAACCTCATTCATTGTATGTACTACAACTTCTTTTTCACTTTCAGAGACGGTAAACACAGGCTCACACGATTCCAGTACGCGTTCATCAGCGACGGGATCGTACCAACAACTCTTACCGTTAGTCTGTAAGCCTTTCTCGAAAGTATCAAGAAAACTATCCTTTTTCGCAGTTCTTCCATCACTCATAAAGCTGAAGTCTACATCGATCACCTTGTTAGGTTTGACTTCAACATCATTTTCAAAGCAAAATATTGGTTCACAAGACTCCATTATGCGTTCATCGGCTCCAAGGTCAACCCTTGATTCCAGTGCAGGTGGATCAGTTGCTCCCCCCCAGAATGCAAATGACTTACTTTCATTCAAGTTCTCTTCTTCATAACTAACAATTTCGTTTTCTTGTTCTTCCAAACTAATCACTCTAAACGCACTGAAATCGTCTTGCAATTCTTCTGCGCGCTGTCTGTTAGTTAGTAATGTATTAGAATTGACTGACTTTTTACTTCTTAACACAACACACTCGCCTTCGTTTAACTGCACGGTAACAGTTTGTTCAAGGTTGTGTGCGTCTACAGCTTCTCTGTTACACTCCATCAGAGGGGAACTCTCTAAGGAGTCATTCATTTTACTTGTGTGTGTAAAATTCAAGTATTTGCGCTTTGGCTCTAACTGAGTACGTTGAGTATCTGTAGAATTGCTTGTCGTGGGAATGTTCCCAAAGCTTTTCTCATTCCAATCAGCTGTTGTTGTTCTGTAAGATGCGTTCTGAATTACATTTGCTTCACAACAGCCCTCGGTCAACTGATTATTGTCGATATCGCGGTCAAGCAAGACAATGCAGCCCATAGAAGTGTCACAATTTACACTAGTATTATCATCGTTGTCGGTTCTTGCTTCACAAGTAATAAAATTCTCGTCAACCGAGTTATCGTCTATCACTTCTATTCGATTGGTCCCTATGTATGCTCGACTCTCCAAATAGAACGGCTCGGGCTTTGCGTTACAAGTCACTAGTTGCCCTCTGGTGGCTTGTTTTATATCTTCTGAATTAACACTAACGGGTGCACAACTCTGAAATTTCGTTGAGCCTAATTTTACATCGACAGTCGCAAGTTCAAGTCTTGAATTCCATGAAGTTTTGGCATTAACTGCAGTCTGCTTTGGATGGTCAAACACACCCCTTAGAAGCTCCCAATTTACTTCAAGATTTTTGCTTTGTGTTTTTGTTGCAGCACTCGTCTCTGGTAAAGCAACGGTAACTTCTGGGAGCGAAATATGCAGTTCTTGCTCATTTATCAAACCTTCTACTTCAACCATGTTAGGCTCTCCACCATCTGTCACACAAAACTCTTGTCTATTGTTTAGGGATGTTGTTTCTGTCGCAATGTTTGTTTTCGCGATTTTTGGTGCAAAGACGTTCAATTCCTCTTCACCAACCTTCGCTTTTGTTTTTAAGGCAGCAAACTGTAACTCGTTATTTTTCCTTTTTACCTTAATTTCTTGTTCAACACTCAACTTTGCTTCATTGCCCTCCAGTTCTTGCCTAGCAACACTCGACTTTTTTTTGCCAGCCTTCACCTCAATTTCAGCAACATTGAAATTAAATTCGTAGTCTTCCAGATCTGACTCGATAAGATTCAACTCTTTTTCACCGCTCTTTGCCTCTGAGTTAAAAACATCGACTTTTCCTTCATCGCTCTCGATCTCTAGTCCACTGACACTCCACTCCACTTCTTCAACTTTTGCCTCTGTTACAGCAAAATTTAGTTTTTCTACGTCAAGCTTCTTTCCTGGATCAACATTACCGAATCTTTTTTGAACGAACTCCTTAACATTTAGGTCCGATTCAATAATGTTAAACTCCTCTTTACCTTCTGAGAGTTCTGCTTCAACAACACTTAAGTTTGCTTTATTTCCCTCCAGCTCTTGAACAACGACTTCTAACGCTTCTACAGGCTTCGCTTTTGGTTCAACGAGACTTAATCTTGCATCATTGAACCAAAGTCTTGGTTCAATTTCACTCAACTCTTCTTCACCTACCTTCATTTCTAATTCAACAACACCAAACTTTGCTTCATTACTCTCCAGCACTGGCTGAATAACAATTAACCTCTCTTGATTATACTTAAAATTTGGTTCAACAGCATTCAACTCGTTAACACCATCCATTTCCCTCGATTCAACAACTTTCAACTCTTCTTCATCAACATTAACTTCTGCTACAACAGCACTCAACTTTATTTTATCACCCTCCAGTTTTGGTTTAAAGACGTTTAAATCCTCTTCATCAATATTTGCACCTAACACAGTAATATTTAGGCCTGTCGCGATAAATTTCACTTCTGACTGAACGACGTTCAACCCCTCTTCGTCAGGTTTGGCTTCTGCGTCAACAAAACTTACACCAACTTCGTTGTTCTCCGGGTCTGATACGTCATTCAACTCCTTACCAACCTTTGGTTCAAAAACACGAAACTTTCCTTCATTACCCTCCTGCACTGGTTCAGCCACATTCAACTCCTCTTGACCATTCGTTGCTCCAGGTTCAACGCCACCTAGTTTAGCTTCACCACCTTCGACGTCTGATTCAAACGCATTCTGTTGTTTTTCACCAAACTTCTTTTTCGTATCAACGACATCCACCGTGGCTTTACTGCTCTGCAGCTCTGATTCAAAGTTACTTGCTTTAATGTTGACTGTTTCCGGGTCATTTACTGTAGGCCGCTCTCTGCTGTCGATATCAGTTTCTTGTGTAAAGTTAATCAGTTCCTCCGGTTCAAAGTCATTCAACGTTGCTTTACAAGTTAATATTTTCGGTGTTATGTCAATTAACTCTCTTTCGTCAGTCGTTACTTCTAGTGCAACGTTAGTCAATTTAGGTTCATCGTTCAACACTTCTAGTGTCACATTTTCCAACTCAAGTTCATCATTTTTATGAGAATTTTTTTGCGGTGAAACACTCAACTCTACTTCATCAGGTTCTGTTTTTGTTGGCATTTGGTTATTGTCATTGAAAGCATCCGCAGTAACAGTGACTAACTCAGGTTCATTGATCTTGAATTCTTCTATCACGACATCAAGAAACTGAACATCGTTCGTCTCACGTCCATCATGTACCCCATCACCAGTGAGGTCGGGCTCAACATTTTTAGTCCTGGCTTTAAACCCCTCAGTTTCCTTTGTGACGAGAATAAATTTCGGTTCTATAACCTGAGCAATCTGTTTAACATGACGAAGTTCTCGTTGCTCTTTAGTTTTTGCATAAGGCGAGTGGTCGACCTTTGAATTTGGTTTACTGTTGTTTAACACTGATTGACCAGTCTCACTTCCTTCAACTTCGACAACAATTTGTTTTTCCTCTTCTTCTTTAACATCTTGCATAAGGTTGTTCAACAATGACTGACCAGTCTCACCTTCTTCAACATTGACCACAATCTGTTTTTCCTCTTCTTCTTTAGCATCTGGCATAAGATTGTTTAACACTGATTGACCAGTTTCACTGTCTTCAATATCTACAACAATTTGTTTTTCCTCTTCTTCTTTTACATCTGGCATAAGGTTTTTTAACACTGATTGACCAGTCTCACTGTCTTCAACATCAACAACAATCTGTTTTTCCTCCTCTTCTTTAACATCTGGCATAAGGTTGTTTAACAATGATTGACAAGTCTCACTGTCTTCAACATTGACCACAATCTGTTTTTCCTCTTCTTCTTTTACATCTGGCATAAGGTTATTTAACACTGATTGACCAGTCCCACTGTCTTCACTATCGACCACAATCTGTTTCTTCTCTTCTTTAACATCTGGCATAAGGTTGTTTAACACTGATTGGCCAGTCTCACTGTCTTCAATATCGACACCAATTTGTTTTTCCTCTTCTTCTTCAACATCTGACATAAGGTTGTTTAGCAATGACTGACCAGTCTCACCTTCTTCAACATTGACCACAATCTGTTTTTCCTCTTCTTCTTTAACATCTGGCATAAGGTTGTTTAACACTGATTGACCAGCCTCACTGTCTTCAACATCAACAACAATCAGTTGTTCCTCTTCTTCTTTAACATCTGCCATAAGGTTGTTTAACAATGATTGACCAGTCTCACTGTC
>JAOBAT010131941.1:0-12328 GCA_026413305.1 Hydrozoanthus tunicans | reverse complement strand
CCCCTTACGTCTTGCGCCTTGGGCGCTTGTTTGGTCCACGGCTGCCGGCCAGAACTTCGTAGGAAATTTTCATCGTTTCAGAAAGAGACAAGCATCAAACAAGAAACTTAAAAGTTCCAATAGGAAAGTTGTTTTTCTGGCAGATCTGGCTCCGGTTGTTCGAAAGGGTGAATAAACTACCCGCCCGCTAAGTACTGTCTGCTTCCAGCAATAAAATTATAAACGCAACAACTTTAAGTAGTTGAAGCCTACTGCCATCCATAGATACAGCACTTGGATCTTATTAAAATAGAAGAGCGCTTTATTCATTGACGAAAGCAGCGTAAAACAACCCACCCACCCCTCCCTTAAAGCATTCAAACATCATTGACGCTAAAGCAAACCTGCTGTGCAAGAGTAATTCGCCTGTTCAAGTTCTCGTGTACACCAACAACTTTGAACCTGTTACGAGCGGCCAGTGATTGAATAATTTTAACCAATGATCGACTACCGCATTTTCCAACTCGATTGTAGACAACACCTTTCTGGAAATGAGTAAAGAAGGAAGAGAAGGAGTGAGTAGAGCAACATAATGGAGAGTTCAAACAAGTGGGCGGCCAGAAAATTACTAATCAACGGAGCAAATGCATAAATATGTAAACGGTCGAGAGAGTCAATGAGTGAGTGAGTAAACGAGTGGGCAAGTGAGTTATTAAACGAATAAGTGAGCGAGTGGGTTAATGAAGGAGTGAAGGAGTGAATAAGTGAGTAACTAAGTAGGTGACTAGTAGTAATAGTAATAATAGCAACATCTCTATTTACTGATTGTCCCGTACTCTCTTTACAAGGTATTGGTTAATAGCAGGTAAATAATTTCTTACAGTCATATAATAAAGATTAACAATCAGTTAAAGCAAATTATGTTTATAACTACAATAGCATTGGGAACAAAAACTGGTAGTGCACGAAGAAAACGGCAAAAATGAATAAGTGAGCAAGTGAGTGAGTGAACGAGCGAGTAAGTGACTGACTGACTGACTGACTGAGTACATGAGCGAGTGAGGAAGTAAGTAAGTAAGTGAGTGAGTGAGTGAGTATATGAGAGAGTGAACAAATAAGTGAGCGAGGGAACAAATGAGTGAGTGAGTAATAGATCGAGTGAATGAGTGAGTGATTGAGCGAGTAGGTAGATGAGTAATTGAACCGGAAACATGGTAACTAACAAAAATCGTAAAATAAAAGTGACAAGTTAAATGTTGAGTGGATGAACTAAAAAGAAAGGAAGGGAATGATTAACGAAATAAAAAAGAAATGAACGTCAACCAAAAAATAAACAAGTTTTAAAGTAAGCTTATTCGTTTCTTAGTTTTTAAAACGCTTTTTGAATATTTTCACCCATACACATTAAGATTGCTTCATTCTCAATCGTTAGCAAACCTCTTTTGCGCGAAACAAAGAAAAGTTAAGAAACTCTTATTTAATATTTTCATTGCAGCAATCATAATTATCACAACCGTTATCATTATTTTATTTCTCATTATTATTATTGTTTCCGTCGAATTTTCTTTGTATACATTTTACAAGCTCTAACATTTTCTTGTAGGCCGTAGAAGCAATATTCATGATTGGTTTCTGTGTGTGCCTTTTAGACCTAAAATTAAAAAATTAAAATTAAATACTCTTCTACAGTTGTTGACCACACAAAAAACCTATAATATTTTTCCCCCAAATTTTCCATTTATTGTAATCGTACGTACTCTGCTTAACATTAAGTTTAATGTGATAAATCACTCACCGAATTTAACCTTCGAGTCTCGAATAAACCCTTGCGTTTGTCTAGAAGACAGACAAAATGTCAAACTAAATCAATTACAAATCTCTTTGTAGAGCCTGTTGTGTCTTAGACTAAACCTTAAAACAGTCTCTACTACATGGCCGCACTAATCTAACTTGAAATGATCGTTAGGACCAAATACTAAACACCAGACTCACCTTTAAAATACAAATCTATGATTCTGCATTGTTTTCAGTAATTGTGAGACGAGAGATTAAAGGAAATAGAATCATTTCTACAGGATAGCTAGTCTCGCGGATTCCGGATGCCACTTGCTCCAGGTCCGTGGACGGAAGTGCGAGTAATTAAAGACTGTGGAAACGTTCAACCCTCGACAGGCCTAAACAAGCTCTTTATTATTCACGGATGAAGCGGCGAAACAAAGGCTGCATAGACTCGGGGGAAGGGGGTACTCTTGGGTTGAATAAGATGACCGTCGGAAAAACTCCCAAAATACCCTAAAAAATACCACGGATTAAAAACTTTCCACCATAAAAAATACCTCTCGGTTTTGAAATTATCCTAAAATCACCAACTGAAAATTGACATTTTTCCCTAAGCGGGTTGGCGCTAAGTCACCTTGTGTTACGCCAAACGTGATATGCAGTGAATAAGGGCATGCGCGTAAAAGGACGTTCACCTAAGGACTTCAGTTTGTCTCATCTTTTATATCATTACGCAAGTTTACCCATAATTACCATAGCAAGGGACTGCAAAAAGTGTAGGTTCGCGTTTTTCAACTCCCGAAAATACCAGGCTCTTGGTTAAGCACCGGTATTGCTTTAACAACTCCTAAAAACACCGGACGGACTATTTTAACCTCTAAAACACCTACCAACCAAATGTAGAATGCTATTTACCTACCAACCAAATGTAGAATGCTATTTATGAACGGGCTCTTAGCTAGTATTTATTGTAAATATTGCAAAGCGCTATAGAGCAACTGGATATAGCGCTATAAAAATCTTGTAATTATTATTATTATTATTATTATTATTATTAGGGATCGGTTAAATTTTTCGTTAGTGGAGAGAAAAGTAAGTGTTGTACGTATGGTAGAGGAAGAAAAATATCGACTGGTTTTGTAAACTATTTACACATCGATCGCCAGTGAATGCAATGGCAAGCAATGCTGTCGAGCAGAAAGTATCAAAACCCTCTGTGTTGCAGTCGATGAGGCTCACTGTATACCCCAGTGGTAAGCATCTGATCTCAGCAATTAAAAGAGCTTGTGTACTTGTATATAATTTCATACCTTTAAAGTATATCGTACATTTTGTTTACTTTGCTCTTTCACCAGCTATTAAAGAATTGGCAGTTTATCAGTTATTATGTAGTATGACTGGATTTCTTGTCGTTTTGTTATATGAAGTGAAACAGCTAACCTATAGCGCGTGTCTTTCCCAACCCGGAAGAATAAGTTCTTAACAGTGCAAAACTTGGCCCTATAAGTCTTCACAATCTGTCTTAAGATTTTGTAATTTATGCATAGATATTCAAGTAATATGTTTTGTTTTAAAAAAATTAAGAACGTACCGGTACCGATCCAGGCTGGTCCTTTAGACTATTAGCAGCTGGCAAACTTATCTATGTATTTAGACATAGTGAAGGCTGAATGTTACTCTGAACATTCAATACGGAACGAGGCTTTCATTCAGAATACCTGACAGGTCCTCTTGTACCAGCGATCTTGGTTGTTAGTCCAGAATAATACCGATTTCACAAAATATAAGTTCTTGCATCGCTATAGTCTCCACCACTCGTTAGTAATGTCTCTAAGTCATGGATAAACAAAATGAAGGCATTCAACTAATCTATTTGGATTAACACTAAAACCAGTTTTTGTTTCTGTTGGCAGAAGCACAACTTCGAATTCTTGGTTGAACTTCATTTTCAGTTTGTTAGTTTGTCTCTCTGAGTCAAAATATCTTGGTAACTTCTTGCAAAGATCACGAAATAGCTGGCTCTGCAGGTATCCTGCATTCTAACAATATCAATAGCTGACAAAAGGCTGATGTCTGCCGAATGTTCTGTGGTAAGAATTTCATAAACAGCTTTTTTTTGGTTCGATCATGTGTTCTCTTTGTTAGGTACACAATGTTGTCAATATTTAATGACCCATTTCATTCGGCTCCAGTGGAAGCTTTGATTGGTTTTGCTTTGTTAATGGCCTTTGCCAATCCAGAAATGAAATCATTTTTTGACCCATGGTGTATTTCCTTTGCAATACCTACGAATGCAGTATTCTGCTGTTTCATTCTTGCATCTAATGCCCTTGTCCTGGTAATGTTGGATTGCAATGTCTCATTTCTTAGATTTCTTGCTTCAGTCAGTATCTTAGTTGGCAGTGAAGCACGGCTTGATAGCCCAGATGTTTTGCCTGGTGCGACCGGTTGAGTTACATTGTTTAAAGTCTGCTGTTCATCGCATTCTTTTGACTTGTTAACATTTAACTGAATGAACATTGGGATTACTGATGATAACAAGAATTTATTGAGATTTCGGAAAAACGCTGGTTTTTCGCCACCGAATGGTGGTTTCAGAGTAAAAAGAATAAACTTTGCTGCTGAGTGTATGATAAACTCACGAATTGAATTTCAATAGGACATATATGGGTGGTCAATGCCAACCAATAAGGTAAAAATAAACATTAACTCATCAGCATCTTTACAACTGTGTAACTGGTAAATGATGTTTTTTGGATTATTTTTTATTTATCATCTTGTCGTTTTATGAGCCTAGACTTATCATAATAATGAAAATAGTAGTCAAAGTGCAGTTAAGTTTCAACTCTAGTTTTTTTAAAGTTCCTGAGCATTTTGAACAATCACTCAAAACAAATATGTAAGCCAGAAAAATCATGCAAGAAATTTTGAACTCAAATTTTTCGACAAACAACTAATCTTGTCCCAGGGGCCGGGAATTCGACCAAAGCGAATTAAAAAGTTCAAATGCCTGGGGGATTGCTCGATACATAGGCAGCACAATAATTATCAGGAAAGATTTATGTAAGTTTCGAAACTGTTTGCATTCAAGCAAATCACAATTCACGGTTTTTTGTATTTTGCAACCACATATCTCAAGAGTTAAAAATATTCCATTGCAAATTGAAGAGCAGAAATAAAATAAAATGACTGTTGATTAAGTTTCAACTGACCTTATTTATTATCCAACTAGGCGAATAACCGTACATGTAACACCACGAGAGGGCCTGGGGCGAGTACAAATATCCCACCGTACTGTATATTTGAGCGATATTCGTACTCCAGAAAACTTGTTTTACAAGTCTTTATTGCAGTTTTTGTCTTTGTCAACAAACATGGCTAGTGAAAACATGTTAGACTTTTCAGAGGATGAGCTACCCAATTTTACTATTTATCTACCAAATTTGGAGACTAGAAAAACAGTGACAGATGATGGAAATATGTCTCTGTATGAACTAGACGAGCGGGCGGAACTGAACGACAAAGATGTCAAAAGTTTCATCGAAGAAATTAGAAACAAAAATACGAAAAAAAAAACCAAAACTAACCTCAGTGTCTGGAAACGCTGGTGTGCCTCCGTCAGTGAAAAACGTCAACTAGAGGATATTCCTCCTGTTGAGTTGGAGGGACTGTTGTCCCACTTTTTTGTGAAAGTGCGAAAGTTGGACGGGGAAGACTTTGAACCGGCAACTTTGACAGCATTTCACCGCAGTTTCGACCGCCATTTACGAGGTATCTAGAAGAAGTACAGTATTCTCAAAGACATTAATTTCAGCAAGTCAAGAGAAGCCCTCAAATCCAAGAGACGCCAACTCCGCCTAGCCGGAAAAGGGACGTCGGCCAAACAAAGCTCTTGCCCTCTGCGAACATGAAATTGAGAAACTTTGGGAGGAGAAACAACTCGGTGACCACTCTGCTAAATCGCTTATTTTGCACCGTTTGGTTCAATTATTTCATTCATATCAATTCCATGCATTTTGGATGGCGTGAAAGAGATGAACACAGGAAACTCCGCTTTCGAGACCTCGAGTTAGGACGAGAAGTTGAAGGAGAAAAACGAGAGTATGTCGTCTAGCTGACTGAACGCGGCTCCAAGACCAGAAGCGGTGCGAAAGAGTTTGGTCATGAAAGAAATTTTGCTCTCGCAGGTACGCCACTGAAACAGCCAGATTCCCAGTAAAGCACTACAAAGCTTACTTAGCAAGACGACCTGTAGATATGAAGAAACCAGACGACCCGTTTTATCCGGCAATGAAGAAGAACCAAGGAGGAAATGTTTGGTACAAGAGACAACCGCTTGGTGTTCACTCGCTGGGAAACTTCATGAAAATCAAGGCTGAAAACAGAAATATGAAGGATCAAACGCACAAACCGTTCAACACGGAAGATAGGTAACCAGATCCTAAGAGAACGCCCTTTCCATCCGCTTGACATCAGTCAACTTACTGGTCACAAAAATCGAAGACTATTGACAACTACTCAACTGCTTCAGAAGAAAGGCAAAACGAAATGTCTCTGGCATTAAGCTCCGAATGTGGTGGCGGCGTGGGAGCAGTGTCGAAGCCGATGAGTGAAATATCCAGTTCAGATACTGGAGGAGCTTCAGCTTCAAGTTCCATTGGTCTCTCTCATGCTCGAAACCCCTTTGCTGGAGCGGTTTTCAACCTGTGCACTTTCAACTTTGGACCTGCAAGCTATCCGTAATGTTGTGATTAGCGAATAACTTTTCTTTCTTGACAGAAACAGGCGTTTGTATCCTGATTTCATTTAGAGGTTCGTTGACATTTTAAAATTTTTCACCTCTTTCATGTTGTATTTGAGATGAACTTGGTTCTTGTTTAAAAGAGATGCTTCTTACTTAATTTTCCAGATCTTTAAAGAACGATAACCTTTTAAAGTAAAAACCAAATTCAGCTTCGCGTGTGTGGGTGAATTCAAAATGACCAGTAAATCGCATGCGCAAATAAAACTGACAAGATAAAACGTGTTTATTTATTGTCACGCTCTAGATCTAACTTGTCACGCGCGCGCGTCGTGGTCTTTTATTTTTGTTTTTTCTCGAATAAAAAGTTGGATATTAAATCACTTGTTAGACAGTTTAGTATGTAGTATGGCTGATATTTTTACTCGTCATGTTTATTTTGACTCGCCCTTCGGGCTCGTCAAAATACTACAAGACTCGTAAAAATATCCAGCTTAACTACATACTAGATATATTTATGTTATTTTAGTTTTTGTGAGAATTTAGTATTTTATTTAAAACCACATTTGTTTATGCATTAAACAGCATAAGTGGCATTACTTTTGACATAAAATCGAGTTCTTTATCAGAAGAAGCATTTGTAGGCATGTCGTTTAGAACTGGAGTAGTCGGTGGGTTGCAGGGTTGCTCAGGTGGGAGATGCTATGGAATTTTTCGTTTTCTCTTGGTCGTTTTGTTGGGCGTGGCCCTGGCTAGTAGGAGGTGGCAGGGTGGGTAGACTGCTTGTTTCACCATCTTGAAACTTTATCTTGATGGTTTCTCTGATAGGGTCTACCTCAATAACTTCTACTTCTTCGTCGTTAAACCAAAGTTTGTCACATTTTTTGGTTTTGGTGACACTAGGATTCATGAAAATGGATTTCATCGTTCATTACATGACTACACAGGAAAATAATACTTCACAAGCAAACAATCAGCAGTCGAGGTTGTTTCGTTTTCGTCAACACTTTAGAAGAGACTGTTATTAAGATCATCATCAACTCTTCTTTAAAACAAATAGTTTAAGCAAGAAAAGTTTTCCAAATACCAGATAATTCATAAAAAGTTGTAAGAAATCGAAACGAAGAAAGATGTCGAGGTCCATGATCGCAAAATTGACGAAAAAAGATCAATGTCCAAACATTGACCGAACGCGGAACAAGATGAACCTTTACACATTTTTTACTAATCGTTAAAGCTTTTCTAATAAACCAACAGCAAATGTAAATACCCCCAAGGTAAGGATCTCTGCATTTTCTCCCTCACTCCAAGATTGTTTTGTGTGGTATTTGCGGCCATAGAAGGAACGTTACTGTGATTGTTTCGTCGTCTTTTTTAATGACGACACACGCGGCCCATACTTCGTCTTCATCCACGGCTTCTCAATTATCGCCGAGCGGTAGTTCCTAAACATTTTGTGTTGAAAACGTAAACTTTAACGGTTAACTTCTCTTCGCTTTTTCAAACTAGAATTAAATCGAAACGACGCGCTGGAATGAAACATGCATCCTAGCTACAACCAGAGCCAATCAGAAGCGTGAATATAACAAAAACTTGTCGCGCCCGCGATTCAATGTCTGCGGCTGTTACCATTTGGGACGACTCGCCAATTTAAACACGTTCAGATTTAAAACAGGATATTCAGAAATGAAAAAAAAGGGCAAAAAAATCTTGTAAAATAACGAAATTTGCGGTTTTGGTCAAACATTTTTTTGTTTTAACATATCCTTGACCGAAGCAGTATAAAAACAACAAACAACTAAACTATTTCCCTTTTTAACAAGGGAACTCTATTGGCAGAGGACGCTTAGAAGCCTGCCCTAGGAATTTTCGGGAACACTAACTCGGTATTAACAGTGCACAAAAATTGAAAAAACTGCCGATAAGCCTGCCCTAGGTATTTCCTGGGGACACCAAATCTGTATAAACAAGCACAAAACTTTAGAAAAACTGCTGAGAAGCCTGCCCTAGGAATTTCCTGGGAACACCAAATCTGTATAAACAAGCACAAAACTTTAGAAAAACTGCCGAGAAGCCTGCCCTTGGAATTTCCTTCGAACACCAAATCTGTATAAACAAGCAACAAAACTTTAAAAAAACTGCCGAAAAGCCTGCCTCGATAATTTCGTTGGAACACCAAATCTGTATAAACAAGCACAAAACTAAAATAATATTCCGAGAGGTCTGCCTAGGAAATTCCTGGGAATACTTACCGTAAAAAAAGTAAAGAAAAAACTGCAGAGAACCTAATCATAGTCTACGAGTTGTTTAACTTTTAACTTTTTTGGTAAGCTATTCTTAAATTTCTAGTTTTGTGAGAGGACAACTTTCCTTCATTGTTCAACTAGAATGCAAATAACAATACAGGTAACTGGCAGGACTTCATTCTCATACTCTTCCCATCTTTCCCATTTCTTTCTGTACCCTCCCTTTCACCATTCAATCAGGAATTCTTCCCCTCGCACTTCCACGACTTTTCCAATACAGGGTAACTTACCATAGTTTAGGAGGTTACCTGCAACAAAGTCATCGGCCTTTAGCTCCTGGTAATCGTCAACTTGTACAACTGTTGTCGGTCGCCTGTAAGGCCCACTTTAAACTTGTGTGCAGAAGAGAACAAGTTTAATAATTAATTGGTTTTGCTAATTAAGTTCATTAAATGAGTGTTTGTTTTTTTTTCTGTACCATAAAAATTTAATATCATTTATTATTCATGAAATTGGACTAACAGAAATGACTGTAGCAAACTTTTCCCCAAGGTGTTAGGAATTTCTAAAAACTAAACATGTGCACTTATTTTTCATCTTTGTAAGAAGCTTAAGTAGAAAATCATGAATACTTCATACTTACTCAACATTTGTACTGCATTTATCAATCAACAAAAACAGTGAGGGGGTGTTCAAGTCACCAAGGAGCGTGCCACATCTCGAAATTTTAAATGGTCGTCAAAAGAAAAGTTATCTTTGGTACAATGCAAGAGCTTTACAGCATTGAGACTCTTAAGTGCTGAATCTCAAACAATACATATGCCTGTCTTTGACTCAATAACTTACCCTTGGTTGGTCGTCTAAAAACTGCTAAAAACTTTGTAATGTTATTCTGAAAGTTATAAGGCCCAAGATAGGAAACTCTGTTTGAGGGTAACAAGTCTTGATACATAAAAAAAGTGACCTCTGCAAGTTCATCAAATTGTCCTTTTATTAGCCGCTCAATCTCATCTGGAATTCCTTCAGGTCTGTCACCCCCTATCCCTTGCCTTGCCACAACTGCACCTTCATCCTGGCTTTTTTTTTTATGCACAAGACCTTCCAGCAGTGTGAATTTTTCCTCCATACCTTTGGGGAGATTAGGCTGTTTTCCAAAGACAGCAACTGCTTCCACTCTTCTTTTTTCCTTTCTCCAAATAACCTTGACCCATTAAAAAACTTTTCAATATCCTTCTTTATGTTGTTTAAGTCCATCTTTTCAAGGTCAGGCTGAACAATCTCAGTGCACGCCTCCAGAGGAACTTCAACTGACTCCTATGTTTTTTAAAAAAAATAAGAACAAAAAATTTCAAGTAGCATCTCAGGGCACGCCTCCAGAGGAACTTCAACTGACTCCTATGTTTTTAAAAAAAATAAGAACAAAAAATTTCAAGTATCGATTGTATCAATTATTTTAACGCTTTTAACATGTTCACTAAGAAAGTAACCTGATGCAGTTTAAAATTTCCTATTACATTGGCTGGGTTTATCGTGCTGCTGTTTAAGTTACATCATGTTATAAGTATTTAAATAACTGAGAAAGTGTTCCCCTTACGTTAACACTTGCAAAAGGTTAGACATCCTTGCCTTATCAGACGACTAAGAACATACACTGCAGGGTTCAGTCTCTTGATTCCCTATAAGCATCTTCCTAACATATTAACAGCTGATCACGAAGCTATCCAATTTTTAAAAAACATTAAACAAAAAGAGATTCAGTTAGTACCTCAAGTAAAGTTATCCAATTTTCTGGGTTTCCTTCCATAGGCTTTCACCTCTCTTCTTTATCTGAGGCCCAATTCTTATACTGAGGCACTACTTTCCCAGATCGGGCTTTTGTAATTTTAAAGACATGGGGACTTGTTCTGCCATGGAGTTCTTCACAAAAAGTCTTCAGCCGTTTACGGATGTCATATATTTTCTGCAGGTCATGTATTTCTGGAGAGGGTGTGTAGCATTTCTCCAGGGTAGATTTTAGGGCTATAGATTATAAATTAAACCCATTTAGCACAAAGTATACATACAGTATGAATTGAACTAAGATCAGTGGTCTGTTTTAAGAAAAAATTGTGGTTGTACATGGGGCAACCAAGGGCTTCATTTGTGGTCGTCCCACAAAAGTTGAGGTCGTCCCACAAAAATTTGGGCAAAACACAATGAATATGTTATTAACTTAAACTATTTATGCATATTTGTTAGTTAACTGTTTTAAATATATATGTTTAAAGGAAGCAATCACATTTTAGTATCAGTGGGTGCAAGTGGTTATATTCAAATAATGACTAAGCTAGTGTATAAACCAGTAAATGCATGGCAAGATAACTGTGTTCTCATATAATGATCTAAGGTATAATCAAACGAGTCCAGAAGGAGACAATCATTGCTCTGTATCGGTTCCGCTATCAGCTCCCCATTCCGATCCATCCATGGAGTTTTCGAGGGCCTGACGCTCAATTTCTGCTTCAACAAATTCTTTACATTTTTACCTGTCCTGTACGTTTTGCCGATCTCCAGACCTTTCATCACATCCACATCATACATCTAAACGAAATCTGTGAAAGGGCGAGAATGATTCGCGATTCCGTGACTTGTTCTGAACATCATTTTCAGTTTTTTGGCTGCTGCGGCCATTGCATTCTTATGCACTTGACTGCTTAACCACAGTATATTTGATTTTTAGCCGACACACACATATATATATATAGTTTTTAATAAATGATGTTTGTGAGAGTCATCAGTTGTACCGCTCGTCCCACATTTTTACTCCATTTTATATATATATAAACCACTGAACAGCCAGCACCCCCCTAAAAAAGCAAGAAAAGCAGAAAAAGAATGCAACTGCAGAATTAAACCGGAATGCCCTCTCGAAGGAAAATGCAATCATACGAATGTAGTCTACCAAGCTACAGTGACAACCGAGACAGCGACCGAAACATACGTAGGACTAGCGACCAACTTCAAAGAACGATACAGAAACCACAAGACATCATTCCGAAACGCCCACAGAAGAAATGAAACTGAGCTATCAAAATACATCTGGGATTTGAAAGAGACTAAAAAAACGTTCACATTGAATTGGAAAATAATTTAAAAAAATGCCAACCATATAGTAACACTAGCAAAAGATGTAACCTCTGCGTCTATGAAAAATTCATAATTATTTGCAAAAACAAACTGTGCAGCTTAAACAAACGAAATGAACTAGCTAGCAAATGTCCACACAGAAACAGATACGTCCTCAAAAATTTTCGATTTTAGATTTTAGAACAACGCTGTTACTTAGCAACTGCCTGCCTTATAACACCAGCAAGGAATGTATAACGGTCATTCATTGTGACTTGCCTGATAAGTGTGATCAATTTGTTATCATACGAAACAGAGCTGTAGCAGTAAATAAAAGAAACAAATTTAAAGTCTGAGACTAATGTTATATATATATATATAAAATGGAGTAAAAATGTGGAACGAGCGGTACAACTGATGACTCTCATAAACATCATTTATTAAAAACTAGGACGTTTCGGCCCTTCGGCCTTCATCA
>JAOBAT010131930.1:0-12328 GCA_026413305.1 Hydrozoanthus tunicans | reverse complement strand
TGAGTTACAAATACAAGTACAATAATATTTCAGCCAAAGAAATCAATTCAATAAAGTAGGTAATGAAAAAAAAAAAAAAAACATACAAGAAAAGACAAATAATTTACAATTGGCATCAATTATATTATTTTATATTTAGTAGTAGTAGAAGTAGTTGTAGTAGTAGTAGTAGTAGTAGTAGTAAAAGTAGTAGTAGAAGTAGAATTAGTAGTAGTAGTAGTAGTAGTAACAGCAGTAGCAGTAAAGATAGTTAACTAGCTGATAATTACTCAAATTAATAATTGATATTTCAAATCATTATGGTTGCAGCTATAACCATAATAACTAAATTTGCATGCAAAATTCATTTGGAAAAGATTATACAGCACAGCCATATTTCACTTTAAATAGTCATAGTCATAGATTAAAATATATATGATACCTTATCAAGATATTCTGGAATCAGTTTCTCGAACAGTAGTCCAGTTGCAGAGGCAATTTCTGAAGGCTTTAAAATGGCACAGTTACCTGACCAAAATGCCAAAAACAAAGATAAGAATCAATGATAACTCCTCATGTTGGGCTGCGCAAGCTGCAATGCCAGAACCAAGCAGTTTTTTGATTATTACCAAATTCGACATTTCTCAATTATTTTATTTCTCATGTGCTGCACCTCAAAATAATGTAAGTTTTGTAGAGTAAGGTGTTTTTGGTTCCAATGTTTTAGGTGGTTATGTGCATTAAAGACAAAAACTTCTAGACATCTGTTTGGTGCTGGTGCTTTTATTGTTCAAGAAAAAGGGACTCCCTTGCAGTTAACCATGCAAAAATAAAAGTTACTTTATCCATTGAGAGAGTGCAGTTCATTCCTTTTTAAGCTTAGAAAATAAGCTCCTGGATCCTCTATTGTTTTTCTGGCATTTATCTTAGCTTTTAGCTAGCTTTAAACAAACAAGCTAGATTTTTGGTGTCCTAAAGAGATTTTTTGGACAAACCCTGTGGGTGATCGAATAATTCCCCAAGATAAAATAAAAAATGTTCTGGACCAAGCAGACAATGATAACTTTAAGTGCAATTAAGATACTACACAAATAAAAGATAAGAAGAACAACATATTATGTGACCTTGTACAAAATTCTAACATTTATCAAAAACAATAGTAGGTGCAATGTTGGGAAAGCTTATATCTTGATCAAAAGTCTTGTCATTTTTGTCTCGTGCAAAAACAATGAAAATGATTTTGTATGAAAAGCCTAATTCCCAAAGTTATGAAGAGACAACTGGAATGATGTACCTTGAGAGTTTACAACTTCTACAAAAGTCGCTTAAACTGTTCTTACACTAGATCCTTCAGTTTTGTTTGTACTGACTAATTTACTACAAACTCCCACAAGTTTTGATGCCCATATTTTACCTGCAGCTATTGCACCAGCCAGGGGCATAAGGATCAGTTGTACTGGGTAGTTCCAGGCTCCGATGATGAGTGCTATGCCAAGGGGCTCACTCATAATGTATACGTCATCAAATTTGTGTGGTAATGATTTTTCAGCTTGCTGTGGTTCCATCCACTCATGTAGGTTATTCAGTGCTGGTAAAATGATTTGCAAGACTCAGTATTAATAAACCAAGTAAAAAAATCCTTTCTTGTACCCTGGAAGCAGCCCATCTCTGCTTTCCAAAGAGTTATTTAAAAGTGCATATGAAAAGAAAAATGTTATTACTTCAGTGGATAAACCTTGCTAAAACTGATTTTGTCTTTGAACATTTCAAATGTTTTTGTTTTGTTATCAACATTTAACTCATATAGAGGAGGAAAAAAGGTAAAAAATAGTCCTAACGTCATCAGCAACTGAGAACTATCACATAATAAAACAAAATTCATGATTTCTTGCAAGCCTTGGCACATGCCTAAAGAGTGCTAGGCATGCTTTTAATCGAACAACTCTATATTAAATTTCCCTGTAGTAAGCTGTCTGTATAAATTTGTATTACACTTTGTTTGCTCTAGACTTAAAGTACTGCTTGATAAAGCCTATCGCACCTCATCACACACCTAGGAAAGTTTAGGCATGGGATTGTTAGCACACCTGCCATTTTCCTCAGCGAAAGGCCTGCTTGTTATCAAGATGTTTGCCCATGGTTGATTGGTTAAAACTTAACAGGGCATGTTTATATACGTCCATGGTGAGAAGGGGTTAACACTTTAGGAGGATTTTCAGTTAATCTTTTATTTTTGATCAATTTCAGTTGGATGTTAATAAGTTATTGGATGAAACTGAAAGGGTTAAAAGGAAAACATTTACACTAAAAACTTCAGCCTTGAGTGCTTTTCAAGTTTACACTGTTGGCTTACCTGTAGCAATATCATTTCTAGACATCTGCAGCTCCGCCAAAACACCTTCTGTTCTTGGCTGAAAACAAAATAAAAACATTATTATAAAATTAATACAACCAGATCTTTTACATTTTTTGCCTCAAGTTTCAATCTGTTAAAAATACAATTTGTTACAAGCATTAAATTATTCACAATATAGTGAGCTCTCATTTTTTAACAATATTAATAGACTATGAGATGGAGTTTTTTTAACCCCTAAGAGTGCCCAAAGATGAGTTTGTAAATTTTCCCAAATTAAGTCCATAGTTTTCCTATGAGAAGTTTGGGAGAATTTCTTAATTCATCTTCAAGAGTTTTTGGTGGATGATCAAATTTCATATTCTCAGCACTAACCAGCTTGTTTTCCCTTGTTTACTGTAAGGAGAATTTAGGTGTTGACAAATGCCTTAGGGCTGAAAGGGTTAAGTCAATAGATAGCGATGAGTCGTCTATTAGGTCCATAGAAAAAGACAATGAGTAGTGTAACTGTTTAGTGGATAACTTGAATAGTATACTACTATTCATATTAAAATGGATAAAAATGGGAGTTTTAAGCAACTACCAATCTTTCTTATTGTATACCTGCCAACTTTTTCTGAGTTCAAAGCATGAGATTTTTATCCTGGGATTGCCGGAATTTTCCAAAGGCACACAAACATTTCCGAAGTTTCCTGAAGATGTTCGACATTTTCCGAAGATGTCCGACTACTTCCAAAGACCTCCAACATTTTCCGAAGATGTCGGAAGTCTTCCAAGACAAAATTGTCAAGAAAATGCCATACTTATAGCAACATGGGGCGAACATGCTAGATGGTAAGCTAATAAAAACCAGCACAATACCTATAAGAACGTTTTGGACTGACATGGCTAATTTCTTAACAGCAACTGTGTTGTTCGAGTTCCCAGATATGGCCATAAAGATTAACACAAACTGCTCATGATAAAAATTCTTTGGAGTATAGGCGTCAGGATTTAACCCGGGAGCGCGAGATTGAAGTCATCAACCTGCAAGACTCACGCCTAAAGTGTGAGAGTTGGCAGGTATATTATTGTTTAAAAACACTGGCTGTTGTCTATTGCTCAATATATTTGTAATAGTTTACTCTAGATGAAAAGTATAAAATTATAGTCCTAAAAGTTCTGGGGCCGGTTGTTCAAATGCCAATTAACTTTAAACAAGGGTTAACTCTTAACAAAACAAGTCGGTTGTCATGGTAATTAACCCTGGATTAGGGCTAATCTTCTTTTGAACCATTGGACCTAGTATTACAGAATCTCTAAACAATTTGTTACTTCAGGTTTTATTTAGTTTGTTCAAGTCTTAGTAAATAGTATCAGAAGGGGTTCTAATGCCCATTCATCATGTAGAAACTGTTGTCTTCATAGAAATATAAAAAGAGCTTCACATTCTGTTCCGTCACTGATAGAAATGCATATTAACTTTTTTAGTTCACAAATGAAGTGCTCAGAGAAAAATAAGCAGCAAGTGAGTTTTGTTGCACTTCTGGAGCAAACTAAGTGTTTCTATTAATGAAAAGAGCAAGCAAGCAAATTTCAGGAATGTTTCTTTTATAAAATAATACATAAACACCTGTAAATCTCCTTGATGACAAAATCAGGTACACACAGCTGTTCTGAACCCATATAATATATAACATCTCCTTCAATATACTTAATTCCACTTATCATAATTGCAACTATTATAAAAATGGTTGATCATGTAGGAGTGCATTCAACTGTAATGATTATATTACCTTAAGATATTTTGAGTGGCTCCTGTTTAAGTACTGATTTTAGCAAGTCAGAACAACATCTTTGTCCAAATGACTTATAAGAAAGATGAGGGCCTGGAATTCTAAATTTCATAACATTTCCAATCAACTTTTTTGCCCTTTTTTCCTAACAATGAAAATATTTGCTCAAGCTTTGCTCAAGGCTTGATGACTAAAATTAAAAACTGTTTTTTTTCTTCAGAAAAAGTATTTTTTTCAAAACATGAGACAGAACAGTGTCAACAAGAAACTATTATATTGACCTTGTGCAGATCTTGTCTCAAAGCATCGATAAATTCATCTTCATGTTCATATGTCATCTGCATGAGCTTCCTGAGTTGATCTCGACGGAATTCTTCCGACTTTGTCTTGCCACTTCTGAAAGCACTCCTGGCATACTTAACACAGCTCTAGTTGGAAAACATATGAACAGTCTTAGATAATGCTATCTTCATTAGCATGTTTCCTTGTATATAAGTTATATATACAATATTAAACGCATTCTAAACTGTTAAGACATATATCAAAATTGGTCTTCATGAAAATTTTTATTCTAATAGTTATATTGTATTAAAACATTTCAGGAAAAATTTAGATTTTCCTCAAAGAATCCAACATCTGGTTCCGGTATTAGAGCAGAATATAGGTGAAGGTCGGTGGAGGTTACTCAATTTCTTAATTAAATGTTCAACAATGGCCAAAGTAATTCTTTCGTTATAACAACTACTACTTCCACTTCCGTAAGATTTTCAAACTGAAAGTCTAACCTGCTAAGTCGGGTTTTTCGCGGTTAAGAGAAATAAACAACACGACTTGTAAACACTTTAATAAAACAAATAAAAATTCGGAGAAAAGTCCGTCAAGAAATAATTGCGTCACTTGCACTAAACAGAATACAAAAGATTTAATTCAAACAACACAATTCAACAGTACTTCCGAAGTGAAAAAGTTAAGTTTTCTCAATGCCTAAGTCTTAATTCCTCCGACTTAAGAATAGTAGTATACTGCTGGGTAAATTTTTTTAGATAAAACGGGTCTAATAACAAAACAAGAACTGCACTGTTCGTGCAAAACTTACCACGATGAACTCGTCTTTTTCTGACATTTCGAAACGTTAATCAGTTTGGATATTTCCCTAAAATTGACAAAACCCTGCTCAAACGCAGTACACTTGCTACAGACCGTAACAACTTCGAAGACGGCTATCACTGTAACATTCCGTGCCCGCAATGAACCAGCAGTTACAGACAAAATCAACCTGATCATGCGTAATGATTGAGGTAAGCAAGGTCAAACAAGGGCATCGTGTGAGAGCTGGTTATTGTAATATCAGCTAAAAAAACATTAACTGTAAAAATTCATTGCGGATATTTTTAAAAACGGCTCTCTGCCGAATAAGTTTTTGGGTTCTAGGAAAAGAAAGCGCATTGTAAACATAAAGACTGTTAAATGCTTTTTAAAAAGACTTGTGAGTAAATTGACGACTTCTTTTTCCCGAAGTTGGGGGCTCGTGACTGACTCGTGAGTTAATATTCAACAAGAGTTTCAGTATCACAAATCCTTTGCATTATGTTCATCGACTACTGTTGTTGATGGTTATATTACTATCTCCTTACGATTCTGCAGAATAGGTTGTTGGGTTCTAAGAAAAGAAAACTCATTGTAAAGAGAAAGACTTTTAAATGCTTTTTAAAAAGACTTGTGAGTAAATTGACGACTTCTTTTTTGAGGGGCTCGTGACCTACTCGTGATCGTGAGTTAATAGGGACTTTAAGCACTCGACGTTCGTGTTTCCACGGTGGTAAACTGGAAATCAAATATCAGTATTTGACGCTTACTTGCACACGTCATGCAGTCGTACTGATCCTCACGGAGCGGGAGGCCGCCAAGAAGGCATTTCACCTGCGTGATCATGACGATCAGCAAGACCGCATGATGGGTGCAAGTACGCGTCAACTACTGATATTTGATTCCCGGTCGGTCTCTGTGGAACTGACTCGAACGTTAACGTCGGGTGCTGAAGGTCTATGATATTCAACAGGAGTTTCAGTATCACAAATCCTTTGCATCATAAGATCTCATTAAAAAGACTTGTGAGTAAATTGACGACTTCTTTTTGGGGGGGGCTCGTGATTGACTCGTGAGTTAATACCCAACAAGAGTTTCAGTATCACAAACCCTTTGCATCATGTTCACTGACTACTGTTGTTGATGGTTCTATTACTATCTCCTTACGATTCCTAGTCATAGGCATTGAAGTATGGGTGGCCACAGACCTTTGCAGTTTATCATCACTGGAATTAACTGTCTCGGGAAAATGACTAAGCTGCGAGTCCACCATAAATCACGGGATGAATGAAACAAAATACGTTTTCCAATGTGTTTATTGCAATACATCAAATAAGAAAACTTAAGAACAATTTGAGGCTCAAATCGCAAAAATGTTAAGATTAATGAGCCTCGGTCAGATTTACTGTTTCTCATAAAAAAGAGTGTACACTAGTTACAAGAGTGGAGCAACTGAATTTTAAAATTAAATAAAACACCGGAGTTTTGAACAATTTTACTATGGCTGTGCACGTGCATGCGCCGACAGTCTGTTTTCATCAGCGGTAGGTTGAACACGAAGAAAAGGATTTTTGGCGACAGGCGACACGGTCTTAAAACGAGGCGACAGACAATGTAAAAATGCCGACAAGACAGAAGTTATCGGGAAAAGTGCGACAGTTTGTGACGGCGACAAAGGGCATCAGAGACCAACTATGTATCAAAACATCCAGGAATACATTTATTAAATCAGTTCTCGCGATACTTTTTGTCCGAACAAAAAAATGTTTAGAACACGCTAATGAGACAGACACATTTGTTCGTCATGTTTACTTGATTCGGTTTTTGACAACGATTGATAAACTGGTGTTGTTAAGAAATTAGCAAAGCAAATAATTGCTTGAAAATTGAAAATTATGACAGCGACATTCTGTTCAGCCGTAAATGCGACAGCGACATTTTACATTAGAAAAAGATGCGACAAAAAGACCAAAAACTGTGGGATAAGCACCTTTTTCTAGGCCCCAATTTAGAACATGGACGTTGAAATTGCAGTTGTCGTCTGTACATTCTGAATCCTTTATAAGGTTTCTCTGTTAGACACAGTTCTCAAATTTTAAAGATAAAAACTACAGCTCACAAAGGTTTTTTCAGAATTATCAAACTAAATTTTTCAATGTTGTTTTTTCCTCTATATAAGATTATTTTTCGTTTTATCAAATGACGTGAGACCGTGCGTCAAAGTAACGTCTTTCACGCATATGATTCATGCCGCTTTGAAACATGAATAATTAAACAACTCTGTCTCGCCACACAATTCTTATCGGTCGACGTAGATACAAAACAAGTCACAAAAAACAGTAAGACTGTCAAAAGAGAGTTACTGTATGTGTGCAAGTTTTCGGATACGTGCACGGAAACTACATCCACAAGAATTTGAAATCTTACACATATTCAGAAACTAACTTCGTTCTCTTATTCAATTTAAAGGATAAAGTAAAGCCCTGTATTGTGTTTTTTGTTTAATTTCTTTGTTGGACAATTCTTATTTTTCTTTAAGGGACACGGAATCATATCCATGCCGGATTAGAAGTTGCTCTAATTGCAAGAGAAGACAATAAGCTCCAGATAATTGTCGATTATGTTCTTCATATTGCATTTTAAATAAGTGCTTGTGTCAGTTCTGACGTGACTTGAACCTGCAAGTTTTCGTTTAGAAGGGTTTATTCTAGCACGCACATGCTAACCTTGCGTGGTTTCTTGGTTATTTATAACTGACGTGATATACCGGTGGGTCAGACCAGTGTGACACTAGATGGTGTGACATTCTGCCGGGAACTCTATCCGTCACAAACGAAAAAAGAGGCAGATATGTAGCACCTAAGTTAATCATAGTTTCCTGGCCTTACAAGGACAACAGGTTACACTGGCCAACATCTACATAGGATAACCAAAATGCCATGTTGTACCATGAACAGCTATCGACCGCTTCTTGTACGGAGAATGAAAAGGTAAACACGAAACTCATACACCCTATATAAAAGTAAAACATTTGTATGATTTGGGGAGAAAATGTATAGCTTTTATGCCTGACAGTGCCAATATTTAGTGCTTTCATTTTTCTAAGAAATATTAGAGGATCGATACAAATTGCTTATTGTATAGCCTATAGGTGTTACCGCATTTTTTACTAGCTATACTTTAAATCAGATTTTATCTTTCTAGTTTGGACTGATAAATACGGCTTATACTAAGATTCGATCCAAGCCAAAATGGCGTGGTGAAACATGTCAACATATTGCTGCCTAATAGCACCTGCTAGCATTAAAAACGTTTTTTGTTACCTGCTTGAATTCTAAACACATTTATATATATTTTATTTGTCACGAAAAACTTGGAATACTTTCCCGTACTGTCCATAATTTCATGTACAACATTTTTCCACGCTAACACACTCCATTAAAGATCAAAAACCAAAAAACTTTTGCAGTTGATAGTACTTAGCTTAAACCGTAAGTGCAGATATTGTGGTTTATATTACCAGTTTTGTTTATTTCTCAGTCCTAGAGAATTTGTTTATTTTTTTGGTTAGTGTACCACTATTGCGTGTTTTGATAGTTCCGTGATTTTAATAATAAAACAGAGGCGATACGCTCGAGAGACTAATAATTGGCATATATTGTGGATTTTTTTGTGAGAAGCAATGGAGATTAATAGCTGTTTAACGATATAGTGATGCATTTTCGACTCAACGCAGAGCTTAATAAAACAGAGGAGATACGCTCGAGAGACTAATAATTGGCATATATTGTGGATTTTTTGTGAAAAACAATGGAGATTAATAGCTGTTTAACGATATAGTGATGCATTTTTGATAGCAAGTATCGACTCAACGTCAGTTTCCGGACTAGAAAGACCGAGCTTAGGAGTTATGTAGATGTTGTTGTGAAAATCGCATAATTAAAATCATGGCTGACTAACTGAAAAATCCTTGACTGAAGACTGAAAGAGCATTTACTGCAGTTATTACAGAAGGCAAAACTAATCTTTTTTTGTCTGAGCTCAAAATGGCTTGGATTTTTCCTTTTAACATGGATTGTTTACAAAGTCCATATAGCTTTTGATCATACTAGCGTTGCCAGGATAGCCAGTGATTCGAGCTTCGCAATTATCCGTTTCAAATTCTAAAATTATTATCAAACATCTCTTTTGCTATTGATTAAATTGCGTGTATTTTTTGGAGGATCTCAATACAACTTCACATATTTCTTTTTTTAAAAAGCCAAAGTCGTTTGGATCGAATCGTTTCCCCGCGGTCGAAAATTCCTGCCTTATTTTTACAAGGCTTACAAAGAGGTTTTTGTATACCGTCGATGAAACATCATTTTTTATTTGTGCTGTCTAGGCCTACAACACTTCATAAAAAAAAAAACGTTTTTCGGAGAGTTTTATCGCACCATGCATTTTCCCGCGGCTTTTCTTTTTTTACGAGGGATGATGTAATGCCGCGCGGTTTCCCTTGGGACATATCTGATTGGCTGTTTCCATGGATGTATAAACTAAATGATTTTCAAAGAACACAATGAAAGTCGCCATATTGAAAAAACTGCCCCAAGTGGGTAACAGATGATCTTTGTTTTCAACATTAAGCAACGAGCTTTGCATTTGTCTTGTTGAATTATGGAAAAAAATATATTCCAACTGCGAATTACTACGACTTATAAATCATGAAATTGTTGTAATGGGCAAAGACTCTTTGGCTGGGTCGAAAAGTTGCAGCGGGGGATTCCGTAACAGAAATCTCTTGTCACACTATCATGACTTCACAGAGCGAATCTTTGCCAACGGAAGGTGTGTGATTTTTGTACTATTCTCCTTCTGAAATCTTTGTTACGACTCACCGATGTCTCTCAATAATTTATTATTTTGTAGTGGAAGCCAAGATCAACTGAACGAGTCGTTTCTAAATGCAGTTAAAGTAAGTATTTTGAACGAATGTCTAGAATCTGATGACTTGCAAAAGTGAAATTGTTTTAAAAGATTAAAGTATTTGCTTTTGTTGTTGCTTGCAGAATGGAGATTACGAAAGAACTCAAAACTTCCTCGCACGAGCCTCCAAACACTCGGTAATAAAAATAAATTTTCTCACTTTAACTCTAACCGACGATTTGTGGCAGATTTTGAGATATTTACTTGCTCAATTTTCAGGCTATTAATGTGGATTTCAAGGAGAAGAAAGGAGGAAAAACTGCGCTAATGTTTGCTGTAGAAAATAACAATGAAAAGGTTTGAAGTTTTATTTATATCAATTATCATACTTTTTGAAATAAATTGATTTGATAACTGCACGAGTCAACGGCCTTCAAAATAAGGAAGTTCGTATGTTTTTTATCTACGTCACCAGACACGTGCCGTGGTCTCGTTTAAGAAAAACTTTGATGTGATCTTTCACAGTTTTTCCAGTTGACACTTTTAACCAACTCGAAAAATAAAAAAATTGTATTATATTTACACTTTATGATTTAATTTTGCCTGGGTTTTTGTATTGACAGACGAAATTCATAATCCCGGCCATAATTCAGTTTCACAACACCGACTGGTTTATCTGATTGCCAGTAAACAATTTCTTTCATGCTACCAAAAGCAAACGGTTGTATTTAAAACGAACCGGATATAGGGTCAATGAAATTGGTACGTTTACTGTTGTTGAAGAATGGTTTAATAATAAGAAGATATAACACATAAATATTATATAAGCAAAACATGTGGTTTATTACTCATTTAACATGATCAATCTAAGGTATTTTGATTTTATTTTTCAGTTGGTAGCCTTGCTGTTAAACTATGGTGCAGATGTAACTCTGTGTAATGACAATGGACAATCAGCATTGGATTATGCTCCAAACAGTTTGAAGGCACTTCTTTTAGGTTAGTGTAAAATGTTTAAGCTTTGTAGTCAGCGAAGTTCTAGGCCACCCTGTTCAGACAACCAGTTGTTCCATAACTTGGTCATTGCTGCATCATTTGAAAGGGGGCTAGAAAGTAATAGAAATTTTGTGGTGCATACTTAAATACTTAAATAAAGTTCCCCTTATTTAGTAAAGCTAATGTCTAGGGTGCACTCAGGAAGTTAAGGTCGCTTGAGATGGCACAGCGCTTTGATGATGTCAATGCAAAGTGCAGAGGTGGACTTGAATTGGTCCAGGCTTTTGGCAGAGGAAACAGAAGTAGGTAGAGAGTTCCAGGTCCTAATTGGTTGGGGGAAGAAAGAGTAGGTGAAGGAAAGCATGTTACACTGCAATTGTTTATATTTGTGAGGATTGGTTTTTGTGGGATGGGGATTTTCTTTGACATCAGGAGGGAAGAAGATATTGACTAGGTTTTTGCAGAACATGTGCATGTGTAAAGGTTATGACTGTCATTACATTCTGAGTACTAAGTTTATAATTAAGACACTTTTTGTATGCCACTTTAAATTAAGAACAAAATCCATCTTTACATGCGCATACTAATCCTTGCATATCCCCTATTAACTGAGTGCAAGGTCTGTGATCACTGTACAAGATCTGTAAACTAAACTCGTTTTCTCTTGGTTGTTTGTAGGGTCAGTTGATCGACAAGGTATGTAATACCTTATATACTGTATAAAAAATAATTAGAATGTGATATTAATCAAATGAGTAGATTGAATTAATTAAAAATAGAAATTTTAAAAAACTTTACTGTTTACACGTATAAATTTTTTTCCGTAAAATTTAACCTTTCGGTCACACTTAAGGGTTTTATCTGATGAAGGCCACCACAAGTGAACAAAAAGATACTAGATTGAATTAATGCTTAATTTGGTACACATCTATAGTTAGTTTGATATAGTTTTTTTCCAATAAGGTGTCTTTTTTTCTGGTTTTTTAGGTATTGTATATCTCAAGTTATCTTTTTTATCAATTTTATCACTAGTTTTTTGTTTTTCTTGTTTTATAGGAATTTTATCAAAGCATTTACTGCAGGCTGCTTGGCAAGGAGACATTAAGTCAGTAAAAAAAGTGCTTGTAAGTAAACTTATTAGAAATTAAACAGGGCCGCAGCAAGTCTTTTAAAACTTGGCACAACCAAGTGCCAAAGGTGTGAGCCTTGTAGAGGGTCTGGGGGCATGCCC
>JAOBAT010131908.1:0-12330 GCA_026413305.1 Hydrozoanthus tunicans | reverse complement strand
AGTTTCTGAAAAACAAAAAAATCTAACAATTCTGAGCCTTAACCGATAAGAGAAAACAACGAGAGCTGAGGTTGGATGGGATATTTCTAGTATTTGGGTACGACGGGGAGTCCATTTTAAGACACATTTTTAATACTTCAAATTATTTTTTTCTAGTGTTTCGAGTTAATTTTGATTTTAATCATGAGCAGTAACCAATTATTTTTAGTTCAATGACAAACATACTATAACCTGAAGCGAAATAGCTCGAGTACAGCAAGGAATTTACACGGAGTTAGAACAAACCTTTACAATTCGTTCTCGTAATTCTTGTAATAGAGAACAAGAAACACTATTTTTGCGAAATGCCCTCAACTCGGCTGTCTCCTATGACAAAAACTAAAACTTTGGATTTCTAAGATACTACAACGTGCGTCTTGCTGGATATATTATCTAAAAAATATCACTCTGCTAGGAGCTTTGATTATCTACTGGCGATTACAAAATACTGCTATAACTTGCGTTTTTTTTTATAGATTGTAAGTTATTGTTACAAAAAAATTTAAGGCTTATTGAATTGCCTATAATATTGTTTGAATATTTGTAGTATATATATAACTAGCATGGTTTACGGGGACTAACAGAATTTGTACTAGAATACACTTCCACGTATCTGCAGTGAACTTTACTGAAAATGATTGTGGATATTATATACAAGTTATGCGAAAATGGTAAACAATTTTCACTCCTAATACAGTGAAACAGGGTTATAGAAGCAATCTGTAGAGAAATACTTGGTCTAGCAATTCTAGTTACAACAAGTAAAGGGAACAACTTCTCAGGTACTGTACAGGTGTTTGCAAAGATAAATGAAAACCTTGCATATTCATAAAGTACAGTTTCTATTTTTTTCAGGTTTAGGCTGAATAAAAGTCGAGCTTTCATGATTTGGAACGTTAGTTTTATACATCACTGTTAAAAGGTTAAAACACTTCCTATGTTTCCATAGTTATCCAATTTTTACGACTTATCATGGTTAAAGTTGTTTCAATGTTTAAACAATTTTGTATTTTGGGAAATAAAGGTGTCTTTTTAGAGATTTGCTTCTTTTCTATGACATTTAAGCTTGTCTTCTCAAGAAAGGAAAGGAAATTTAAAACTACGTTCATTTGGACCATGTGCATGATAATGTTAATTTAAGTCAGTTTTGAAAGGAATCAGTTAAGAGTGGAGATACATTTGATAACTAAGTAAACAGGGATGGGTATTCTAGAATAAGGTACTGAAGGAATTAAGTAATAAACCATTTGAAAAGGTTTGGTGATAGTGGTTCAACTCTGCAGCACAAATATGTTAAACTTGGCGAGTTAATTTTGAAAAAGACATTCGCAGGAATAATGGTGGAAAAGCATGAGGAAATGAAATAAAAGTATGGCAGAATACCGGGTTTGAAAGCAATTTAAGGAGTGCATCGATACCAAGGCCCTTTCTATCGCTGCAAGTCTTCAGGGACAAAGTACAACGCAGGGCAAAAGCGTTTCTAGATCGGCGCCGATCCTTTGTCCGACGCTTTCGTATCGAGTCCTTTTCAAGAAAGTGCAGAGAGAAGAACAAATTGCAAGCATAACTTTTACAAACTTTGATTAGTTAGATGGCAAAACAAAATGGAAATCAGAAATTAGAAAAGAGAAATTTGTTAAAAGTGGTTTTTGAGAGTTAAGCGACAAGAGTTTCGAAGGGAATATCTAAATCATTTATTCCAATTTAATTTTACTTTTCAGTTTTTTATTGTCTGTTCTCGTTTATGATATGTATGCAACATATATTGATAATATATTTATAGTAATTATTTAATTACAACATTTGCAGAAAAAATGTCGTACAATTTAACCAAAATAACCTCAAGTCAATTGAGTTGTAAAAGTAAACATTAAACACAAGTAGAAAAAGTTGGAGTTATAAGTACACACATACAAAAAGAAAAAGTAACAATGATAGTTTAATAAGTGAGGTGGACGAGTACAGAATACACTAATAGTCGAGACTAATCTAGAGGATACCCTGTACATTCTAGATTTGATTTTCAAGAGGTAGTATTAGAATTGAGGGCAACGGTCGCATTTAATGTAGGAAAGTAATGAAATCAAACGAAGCTTGAGTAACTGTCAATTTTGTAATTCTTTAGCTTTTTGATAAAAGTTGTTAGAGATTGGCTTTCCTTTAGTTCAACAGGAATTTTATTCCAAAGAGAGGCCCCAAAATAACGAAGGGACCTTTTTCCAAACTGATCAGTGTTGAACGACTTAATATGTATGTTTTTGTTCTGAGCTTGCCTTGTGTGAATGCTATGTATCTCATCAAGAGAGTTATAGAAATTACAAAAGCAGGGAGGTAACTGTTTACTGTGCCAGAGATAAACAAACTTTAGAATAAGAAGTTCAATGAGATCAGTGAATTTCACAATACGCAGTGACTTAAAAATTACTTCACTGTGAGAGCGAGGATCAGAAAAGGTAATTATTCTAACCGCTTGTTTTTGAAGGGGGCAGATGGTCTTCAAATGAGAAGGGTATGTTTGGCTCCATACTTCATACTTTTACATTTGACAAACATGAAAACGAAAGCTGAATGTAGCTTTAAAAAAGCTTGATAGTAAAATCAAGTAGACCATATTCATAATGACGTCAGAATAGCGTTTTCTTGGCGGTGATTTAGTTGCAACGTGCAGCGCAAAAAACGTTCAAGTGCACAAACAGTAGAACAGACATTAGGAATTGATGAACAGTAAAAACAGATCCAAAACTACCGTGATCTCACGTAGTATTTCTCAACCAAACCTCACTTCGGTGCACTTGTGACGTCACCATGAATAAGGCCTATTATAGAGAGCCACGCATGTGATACTTAACTTTCAGCGAGGTTTAGTATAGCTCCTGGATATAAAATTTGAAAGTACTTCAGTCGTTGAAAATCGCATCTGCTGGTCGTTGCGATATGTTCATCCAATTCACCTAAGACACAAAATAACATGAGCAAGCCTTCAGGGTCAGCATTTTCGCGACAAAGCAGTGGGATCAGATTAAGAAAATACAAGGAATTAATTATAATAAAAAATCACCAAAACTGAACAGGAACGAGATTGTATATCAAATTGATTTACTGTGACTTCCGAAATATATTATTTGGGTGTTTTTTTTATTAGTGTACTGATTTTAGTGATACTGACAAGAGACAAACGCTAACAAATAGCAATGAATAGAAACATTAGATATTAATAATAACAAAAAAGTTACAATAACAAATATATAACAGTAATAACAACTATAATAATAACTTCAAAATAAAAAGCTTAAAATCTGATCTGGATAAAAATTTTTAAAATACTTGTAAAGTAATAAAAACGATAAACACGTATATTAAAATCTTAAAAGTATTTTAAAAACTCTCAAATTTTCAGCTATCACTGTTTGCCTTCGTCAGGAGAGAAAAAGTACCATACAGCTGCTACGCCGAGATTAAAAGTCATTCAGCTCTCAACCCCAAGGGATTTTAAAAGAGGGAGATATGGTCGTGGAGATTCCTTGCGCTCATTCACCGTGTTCTTATCTAGTGTCGAGTGCAGTGACTCGAGGAAAATGCGTTTATTGTAGTTGGTCACGTTCCTTTCTAATATACTGGCATATTTTGGGTGAACATCGTGTCCGAAACGTTCTGCATGATGGGTGATTGCTGACTCCATGCTCGCGACCCGACCTGGGCAATGTTCGGTTGACCTTCCCGCCCAGGACTTTTTACTCTCTCCGAGATACGTAAAGCTAAATTCGTTGTATTTTACCTTGCAGACTATACCCACGATCTTTTCTTGTGGGGCTTTATCCTTCGATCTCTTGAATATGGAGCCGATAGTGGTATGTGGCTTAAACACGGTTCTTATTCGTTGTTTGTGAAGGACCCGTTTAATTTGATCAGGCACGCCCTTAATGTATGGGACCATTACGGAGCCGATGTGAATTGAGAATTCCATTGGGACATTGCGCTGCTCAGTGGATCTCGTGATAAAACTACAAGTGTAGCCGTTGACTTTCAGGCTTTCGTATTTTAACAATTTTTATCCAGATCAGATTTTAAACTTTTTATCCTGAATTATGAACGCTGATCGCCCATGCAGTAATGTAATGACAACATTAAGAAGAAAGTATACAAGTGAATTAAAGGTAAAAAATATTGATTGAAAGAGACCGGGATCCAGCTCAGTTTCGTTCACGGCTTTATAAATTTTTCAAAACTGCAGCGGCGAATTTCCGACATTAACGTCTATTTGAAAGGGCTTTGAAAAACCGCTCCTGTTTGGTTTTGGATTTTAAAATAAAAGTTTTAGCATAACAGTTGTTTTCGACATTCGGAGTTCTACCCTTGCAGTATTTTGGATCGAAAGCAGTTACTCTCTGAAAATACGGATTCGGTTTTTTTCAAGCCTCTTTTTATAAAAGAGATAGAAACTACCTGAGAAATAACCAATGGGTTTGCTTTTTGATGAAAGTGAATTGGTGGAAACGGCTCAAGTCAAGCTTAAAGAGAATAGAAGTGGAGAAAACCCGGTGAAAACAAAGAGGAGGAGTGCATCGATACCAAGGCCCTTTCTATCGCTGCAAGTCATCAGGGACAAAGTACAACGCAGGGCAAAAGCGTTTCTAGATCGGCGCCGATCCTTTGTCCGACGCTTTCGTATCGAGTCCTTAGAGAGAGCAAACTTTTTTGCAATAATATTTTTATGCAAGGGGGAGTATTTGAATTTAATCAAAACAACTCTACTTTTAGTGAGAATTTTATTTAAAATAGGAGAGGGAGTTGAAGGGACGAACGCTATCGCATTTATGCGAGTTAAATTTTGCGAAAAGGTTTTTGTTGACACAAGGGCTTCAACTTAGTGTCTTAGATGACTATTACAAGGATAACGCTAGAAGATTTTAGACACTTTGTCAACAGGATACACGAGTACATGAATTATTTCTTTTTGTAAATCAAAATATTTAGTTACACGTTTTTTCAGGAGCAATACAGATTGTGTAGGATGCAAATCTATTTAAACAGCATTTTTATTAAGGGACCGATGTGTCTGGTTACCTTTTTGCATGCAGGAATTCTTACTGATTCTGGAAAAAATATCTTGGGTTGCGATTTAGACAGCTTACATGGAAAAGGAAAATATTCGACTAGTATCTATAGACATAGTTCAACTTTAGGTATACATATTGTTAACAATACACGAATATTCTTTAGCAAAAATCAAAGACATTTTTTAATTGACAAAGATGTATTGATGCATTTGGAGAGATGGGATAGTTCCCAAAATCATTCTAGTGAAAAAAAATCTTTGACGAAAAAATGAGGTCCAAGCTTATTGTGCAGAACATGGATTAGATTTGGATTCAATTTTTTGTTGCCGTTGTTATTTTCTAATGACTAGCTTGAACGTTTTTCATGATATCATGGATATTGAAAGAACTTATTGTTTACATTTCAATGTTAGATAGTATTTATTAGTTAATTAGGAATGAATAAAGCAGAGCAGGGATGCACAGATTTATTACAAGGGATTATTCGAAATTAGGTGTCGGGAATACGAAACAAAGTAAATTGCTTAGGTCCTTATTACAGAATTGGAAGGAATGTTTCATTATATTATGAAACTAGTAGACCCCAAATTACATGAACTAGCTAGTTACAAATTTAAAAAAAACAAACAATGTAACGTGAAGAAAAATCAAGTTTAAATACTGTTACTGTTAAAGCTACATTAAAGAAGGAACAAGGTTTGATAAGAATTTCCTTGGTTCAGAATCAAACACGTTTTTGTAAAATCTTTTGTTTGAGAGACCTGGTAAGCAACTTTAAGGGCGTGTCCGCTACACTCACAATTGTTAAGCTACGATGTGCCTCCTTTAAAACTAGTTTTCTTTAATTTGGCATTATTAATTTTGTGAGCTTTATTTAGTTTCATGCACACATGTACCTAATATAATTCTAAGTAGTTTTTTTAGAAGCTTTTAGACATGAAATAACAGGCAGCAAACAAAAAATTCTAAAACAAGGGCTTGGCTACCCGAGTTTAAAGAAGATTGAATCAGTTGTATGGGATTTGTTGGTTTATACAAAATTTAACCTGGCTCTTCAAAAGGCGTTTTTGGACGACATTGTATCCATTAAGTTCATGGTTAACTGATATTAATGTTCATGGATGTAATTCTGCTACAGGTTTGGAAAAGCATTTCAGAGCATCATAGCTAGTGGATATTTTTTTTTCGAAATTCATAAACTAACCAGCTTTTGCAGATACTGCTTAATATTGAATGGAAGTTTGGAGCGGGATCCCCGTCTGAATGTGCAGATCGAAATGTAAACGGGGGTCGGATGGGGAGATTTTAATTTGAAAGGTATGGAGCAACCTATGTGATCATTTCCAATATACATGGATAGCTTCGACAAAAAAACCTAACTTCTGTGTTTTTGTTCTTTGCAGAACAAACAAGGGAGGGGGAGGCGTTATAAATAATTTGTTTCAAACTTGGTGTTGTTTGTGTGATAGGGATTGGGTGGGGGTTGGATATATTTTAATTAGTATTTGGGTATGACGGGGTGGGGATTGGATATTTTTTTTAGCTAGTAATTGGGTATGACGGGGAATTCATTTCAAGACACAGTTTCTAACGTTTCAAAAAAAATTGTTTTCTCGTTTTCCGAGTTGGTTTTGGTTTTTTACTATGACTGAGTAAGGAATCTGTTTCAACTCTACGAATAACGTACTATGTCCTGAAGTGCTATAGCTCGAGTGAAACTAAGAATTTTCATGAGTTATAACAAACCTTTACAAATCGTTCTTGTATTTTCTCAATAGAAAACAAGAAACATTCTATGAAGTGTCTTAAACTCTGATATCTGACAAGAATTAAAGTTTCGGATTTTCAAGATACTTTAACGCATTTCTTGCTTGATATTCAAAAAACAATATCTGCCAGGAGCTTGAATTATCTGCTACTAATATCATAAAATACTATATATCTGTCTGTGTAAATGTCATTTCTGCTACCCTACTGGAATAAATAACAAACAAAAAATGCTCTAACTTCCATTTTTCTATAGATTGTTAATTACGATTGCTACGAGGCATTTGAAGGAAGCTATATGAATTGCCTGTTATTTTTTAAATATCTGAAAGTATGTATAACTAACCGGTATAGTTTACAGGGAGAACAGAAATTGTACTAGAATGCACCTCTATGTAGCTAAGTAGTTGAACAGAGATAATGTATGATTGAAAATAATAGTTGATAAAATTTATTATGATTACGTTATACTTTTCAGTTAGCAAAAATGGTTGCCATTTTTCACCATTTTGCTATACAGTGCATAAAATAAGGATATAGATAAAGCTGGTCTAATAATTCTAGTTACAACAAGTAAAGGGAACAACTTTTGAGTTACTGTAAAATAATTCAATTGTTGAAATAATTGTTTAAAACCCATCCAATTATTTAACTCTTCTTTTCACCAAGATGAATGAAAGCTTTGTTCATTGATAATGTGTAGTTTCTTTCTCTTTATGTTTAGACTGAATAAGAATTGAGTTTTCGTGGTTCGGAATAAATTTTTTGTAAATTCGGCTTTGCAAATGAAGCAAAACATTAAAAATACATCACTGGCAGAAAGCAATTGCAATGGTAATCACTTAGAAAAATTGTTCCTATGTGTTCTTAACTACCACAATTTTCATGGTTAAAGGTGTGTCAATATTTAGAAAAATTTAAATTTTGGGAAATATAGATGTCTTTGGTTCGTTTTTGCGACATTCAAGCTTAATTTTTTCAAGACAGAAATTTACAACTACGTTCATTTGAACCATGATTGTGAAATACAATGTTAATCTAAGTAGTTTTTAAAAGGAAACCAGTTAAGAATTGAGTTACATTTGACAATTAAGTAAAACGGGTGGACATTCTAGAATAACTATTGAAGCCGAGTTGAAGGAGTTAAACAATATACCCATGGAAAAGGTTTGGTGGAGTGGTTCGACTTTGCAGCACAAGTCTGTTACACTTGGTAAATCAAGAGGGGAGCTGGGCTGTAAAAAATGACATTCACGGGAAGAGTAGAAGCATGAAAGTATGGCAGAAAACCGGGTATGAAATAAAGTTAAGGAGTGCATCGATACCCAAGGCCCTTTCTATCGCTGCAAGTCTTCAGGGACAAAGTACAACGCAGGGCAAAAGCGTTTCTAGATCGGCGCCGATCCTTTGTCCGACGCTTTCGTATCGAGTCCTTTTCGAGAAAGTGCAGAAAGAAGAACAATTAGTTGCAAATCAGCGTGTTTAGATTGGTAGTTAGTTAGAATAATGAATGGATTCAGAGACTTTAACACAGAAATGAATTAGTAATATAGTTGAGAGGTCAACGGCAAACATTTCGAAGTGATAACAGAGTGAAATCAGCCTTAATTATATCCTAATCTTAATCCATTGAAAAGCGCATTCTAAAATGTTATTTCATTAAACTCAAACTGGATAAAGTTAGTAGATTTGCAGCGTAGCTCAACAACAAATTAAAGTGAAGTTCTAATGTCATACTTAACTTTTAGCGAGGCTTCGAGTAGCTCGATCAAGATCTCCAAACGTTAAAGTGCTTCAGTCACGGAATAACAGGTTGGTATGCAACATCACTCGCATTGACCAAGGTTTAGAAAAAGTCCCCTGAAATTGAAATACATTGATTTTGTCAAACACAAAGTTGGTTTTAATAATTGTGTGGATTTGCTTACCCAAAGTAAGTATACATTCTATAGCTTTCTTGGTCTGGTTAAGCAATAGTTCAAACACGTAAAGCACGAAACGCTAACTGTAGGAAGAAAATCATCTTTCCAAACGAAATCTGTCTAAGAAAAGCAAACAGATACGTACCACATCAGAATTTCTAGCAGCTTTTAGACCTTTCGATTCCATCTTGTTTCTGCAATAAGAGAAACCAATGCGACCGTTTTTGGTTTTATATGCTCCGTTATGATTTGCAACTGGACTTATAAGGTAAAATATAGGTCCACGTAATTAGCCGCCGGTATAGCACCAAGAAAAAGTGTGACAATTTTCAGCAAAAAAATTTAGATGATTATTCAAAAAGCAACAAAAAATGTTGAATACCCGAGAAAAGTTGATAATTGCATTTGCATACGGAATTTCAAACAGAAGGAATAACCTAAGGACGCTTGATATCTTTAATTGGCTTTCTATTCCGGAATGGAATTTCTTGGTTTACAATAAGCTTGAAAGCAAACCAAAAGTCTTAACTAATAAACTTAATAACTTGTAGTTTTGAGAAAGAAACGAATAAGACTATCATCGGTGTTGATTAATTATTGCTTCTTAGTTCCGGAATGAACACTTTATGTTGGTCGTTAGTCTGAGACAAAATCGTTACCAAAACCGATTGATTAGAGCTTCATCAAATTTCAACTCTAATTAATATGTGTCATTTTCTAACATCTTTGATGAGTTTTATTTTCTTTTCCTTCGCCAAAACTACATCTTAATTAACGTTTAAAGCTAAGAAGAAAAAAGAAAGCATTTGCTATAAGTCAGTGTCACCAAGGTGTGACATGTGTTCTGACCTCAAAATTTTTGAACTTTTAGCTCATTTAACAAGACACGGCTTTGTTTTTAAAGAATTTTCTTCTGTTGTGAGAATGAGTTTAATTTATCCCGAACATTGCATCTAGATCAAGTATTATTTTATTTTTTTTATTGTTTCTGCAATGTGAACACTTTTTTGATGGCTTTGTTCAGGACTTCAGTGATTACTTTCATCGAACTCGTTCTTTCTCTTTCGAATCAACCATATTATATAATAATGATAACAAAAAATATAATAAAAAATATATTTACTGTGGAAGCTCCAGTCACTCTCTGGTTGATTTTATGGGAGTGATCTGGTCCCATGCAATTTCGTAGTAGTAGTCTTGGAACATCGACTTCCTGACTAGTATCTCTTTCTCCACATTATTCTAATGTGAACTCCACTTTAACTCTTCCTGGACCGGACACTTGTCCTTTCTGAAGCCTAAATGGCTCATAAGGCCGGCGCTTACATCTCCGGTATCCGTAGTGCTAGGCGGAAAAGAGCCTTCAAATCTTCCTAGACAGGACACTATTTAATTGCAGGTTAGCTCCAGGCAGAACTGGTACTCATTTATACAGCTGAGTCGACTAAAAAAATCGGTTACAGTTTATTACTCAAAGACACAACATAGTGATCTGTTCGAAGGCATAGGATTACGAGTCAAACACGCCAACCGCTTGGTAAACGCGCCGCCGACTTATTTCACCAAGGCGAACGTTGTTAAAGCAAGCAGGAGGCGGAAGACTCGACAAGTCGCAGTTCACAAAGCTGAATCTGGCTAAGTTAGCGCAGTGTCGTTCAGACCAGCGTTTAAAACTTGAAAAGCACAAGTTGTGAAAAGTGCCAGGAGGTTTACATTACCACAAAGTGGAAAAAAATATGCTTTTATCATCAACTTTAGCTGGCAATATTGAAATCCATTTTAATAGATCTTAATTTGTGCAAAAATATTTATTCAAAACTCGTTATTGCCGCAGCCATCCAATGAGCACTCTCTGAATATATTATACGAGATTTGACTGTTTTTTTACTTGCATGTTAATGATTGCGAGCCTTTTAACTTTTTATTGCTGCTTCAATTCAGTATTTTTTCCGATATGCAGGTGAATTGAGTGTCCCAGTCATGAAATACAAAAAAAAAAAAACAAAAAAAAACGAAAAAAAAAACTCGGACCAACATCAATTTTTCTTTTTGATTGTATGTGTAAATGTTGTTAATAAGATCTGGGAAAAAAGTTAGAGACAACCTCTAAATCATTGCCTGCCTTTCACATTCAACATTTATGTCTCAAATTAGGCACAGATCACCTGCTGAGGGAAGCTTAAAATGAATGTAGATTGGACAAACGGCTTGTGTTCCAAATACAATTCACTCATAGGTGTGAGAATATTATATTACATTCGATTTAAGTTAAAAGTCAAATTATTTGAAATACGAGCCAATTGTTGATGCTTGTTTTGTCTGAAGGCTCCCTCAGTCGGCAAACCCTGAGGATACCCGAGCATCTAACGAAAAAGGCTCTTTGCATCGGCACCAGCCTTGTGAACTTGTCGTGGTCCCCCAGTGCACGAAGCTTAAGAATCATCAAAAGCTAGGTCGATGACGCCTTTGTTGTATTTGATGCCCTTCTGCTACACCTTAAAAAGGGGAACCGGGCCCTAAAATCAATTTTTCTCAAAAAAGATCCTTAAATGTCTAGAGACCGTATTTAATTTTTTTTAATCGTGCTGCGCTGATTTTCAGTTTGAATGTACGTGTTTCGGGTCGTTGAGAGTTGTCGAGCATAGGTGCCTGTCATTTTGTCAGCGGTAAACGAAGATGCAGGTGACGTAGGTTATGGGGAAGCAAGCAAGCGCTTGAACTGTTTTTGTTGTCATGAGAGAAAGAAAGTCAAAATTTGAAACGTGTGCGATGTCTAAACTCAACGATGAATCTTTTCCCGAACCTGACGTCATACATAGCCTTGCTCTTTTTCCACTGTCACCCTCTTTCTCATCTCTTGTCTCACTCCAATGATGGATCGTTTCGGTTCAAGCCAATGCAAATGCCAAGCCATATCTGGCGTCTTAGCCTTGCTATTTCTCCGCTGTCACCCTCTTTCTGGGCCGCCAGTACAGTATGGCACGTAACGTGTTTCTTGGAAAATCAGCGCGTCACGAGGAAAAATGACTGAATATAGTTTTCACACTTTTAAAGGTTTTTTGACAAAAGTAGAACTAAGGGTTCCATCCCCTTTAACTAGCAGCCTTCAAACAAGTTCGCCATGGAGACCGAACTGCCGGTGAGAACTAATCTCGGACAACAGTCTCTAACGCATGTGTATAGATAGGTACAAGCTCTGTACTAAATGGAAAGCTGTAAATTTTTTGCTTATACCAGACTGAAGATGTTTTACATCTGTGTTCGTGTTTCCGAGCACGTAATTTGTTGTCTGATTGTGCGCATGTTTGTTTGTGTGCGCGCTTGTAAGTATGTTTGAGATCTCCCAGAGATGAAAAAGGACCTCGAACTACGGGTGGCTGCTGGATCACAAAGGTACCTCTTAAACAAATTAAACGATTTAGTTAAAAAAAAATACCTAAAACTCGAAGTGAACGTGTTTTGTTCAAAACTAGTTTCGAGCTAGCGAACAATAAACCAAAATAGCTTTTTTTGAAGCCACTTTAACCCTTTCTTTCTGATGTCCT
>JAOBAT010131886.1:0-12333 GCA_026413305.1 Hydrozoanthus tunicans | reverse complement strand
GCAAAACTTAAAACCACGCCAAAACACAAGCACTCCGTAGCGTAAAATGTTCGAAATTTGTGGGACAAATATGGCGGTGCTCAACTGCGCTCTGATTGGTCGGTATGAATTGCGCAAGACGTGCTAACATTTGAGTGATCACATTGGCCCACCACAATAACTCGTGTGTACGCTTCGCGTATCCACGATTTAAAAACCGGGCTTTTTCAGAGTCACGAAACCATCCCTTTGAAATAAAAATTAGCCTTACAGCTCTACCGACAACATCCAAGAGATTACCATATTCCTGCCAGAAAAACATTGATAAAGAGAGCGTGTCTTATCCTATACTCTTAGCAAATCCGAATTTTAGCGGTTGCCAATCGATATCATTATACGAGAGGTGAACTCTATCATCAGCTGGTAAGGACTGGACCTTAAAATTTTTCGTCTAGTCCAGCTTTCATCATAGCCTAACAACTTCTGAGCCTGTCAAATCCATTTATTATATAGTTGATCCTTCGCTTTAAGACTTTGCTTCTGCACGATTCAGTCATTGATCCCCGTAATTTACTTTAACAGAAACTTCTAATGAGGCTCATGCAGATCATATATTTGAGCGAAAACACTGTTCGTTATCGTGTCTTTCAATACGAATTCTTGAATCACTTACTGATGATTTTCGGTGGGGAAATCACCAACTATTTTCGCCCAAGTTCTGTTGAGTCGACCGAAATAACAAGAAGGCCCAAATTTCATTTGAGAAAATTTGATAATACATCCCCTTCAGTTATTTCAAGACCCCGAAGGGTTATCCGGTACAGGGAACCGATCCCAGGCCTCTCGCACGGCAATTGGCGCCTTACTTGCTGGGGTAACCACGCTGTTTTTACAGAGCCGAGTGTTTCTGTTTGGACTTTTGTCTATCGTATAGCTACAGGTAGCTGAATACAACCTCAAAACGCTTTGGTAAAACAGAAAAACGTCAAGAAGCAGTGGTTACGAAGTGCAAATGATAAAGCATCAATGGAACATTGCAGCAAACTTAAAGAAAAAAAAGACCTAGGCCAAATTATTTTGCCTTTAAAGTTTTTGTTTTCTTTGCGTTATATTCATTTGCATGTGCTTATAAGCTGTAATAAAAATCGCTGTACGTTCACACTCATGATGGCGTAAGTACCACCGAAACATATGTAGAACCAAATCGTCATCAAACTTAAGTTGTCGTCCTTACTTTGAAATACTTGTATAAAAGCGTTCAGGTTGAAAAAGCATTAAAACTTGAAAGCATTCTTAGGGTTGGTATTCATAGAAATATTCGAGTAACAAGTATCTATTTCACACTGCATTCACAGGGAGTGAATTGTGTTGAAACTGTAGAGAAATATGCCGAAAACCTCTTCAACAATAACTGAAGGTAGAAAAATAACTATTAACACATGTAGGCTGGCTCGTGTTGATGAATTATACACAAAAAGTCAAAAAATGTTCCAGCAAAGCTAGTTGACAGCAGCGACAAAGATGGCGATTTGTATATTAACGTAGAAGATTTGAGTTGCTCATAAGAACTCACTGACAGATTCCATAACTCCAAGTGTGATACAAAGTATTTCTTTTAACAAACTGTTTCCTTCCCTTAGTTACGTTCTAATTTGAGGTTTACTCGCTTTGCGAAGAGGATACCAAAGATCGCTTGGACGCTTTTTGTTCAAGGTGGTTTATTACGCTTCTCTGATATGAGTACACTCTCGTTTTGTATTTTCTCTACTTCTCTCCCTGAATCTGCCAGGAAGCTATCTTTTATAGCGTTAATAGCTGATGATGATAGACAGTGTCAATTATTCTCCAAATTTGGCTGAACCTTTCTTGACGGACGCTGCCAAAAACCCTTTTCTAGAAGCAGCACCCCCCAAGAGACGCCCATATGACCGCGCAGGTTGTAAGAAAAATTTTGCAACTTCGTTTGCTTAAGAGAAAACCCATAGAAAAAATCACAAAAAACTGCACGAGAAATGCTGAAAGTGCGTGAGACCATAGGGGTAGTTTTGTGCACTTTTCCTTATGAAATTTGATCCTAAACCAAATACTAAAAAGGAAGTTATAGTGGTCAAAAGTTCAGTGATTTGTGAGTTTGCCAATGACGTTTTTCACTGTGAGTGTTTCAAAGTATTTAGGAGCAACAATTCCAAACCCGAAAAATAGAAATTTTATTGAAAAAAGGCTAACTAACAAATTCTTCATTCTCCCTAAAACGTCATTTCTTTAAACTGTTTAGTAGCATCACGAATTTCCAATTTTTTGTTGACACAGACCACGGTGCAAAAGAAGGCGACATGTAGATTTACCCATAACACCTTGCGCATAAACGTCTAACATTGCCCATAAAAGCGGAAAGAGAGAATATGTAACCCTCAAACTTTACCCACACGATTTTCTTAGTTAAAGGAAGAGTTCTACCAGTTGTCACTTTCCCTGAATTTTTTTTAGCAGTGCCTTGTAAGGCTCGCAACGCGTTGTAGTAAAATGCAGAACTTCCATCTTTTTCGGAATAGTCAATTCAAAACGTCTGTAAACTGTGAGTGCGGGACAACAAATGATTAAACATAAAATGATGGATTATATTCCCCCGACAAGTTTGTCTTTATTCTTCAACCATGTACTTGAATTTACAAAGCTATTTCTTCTACAATTTTTGTAATATACAAAGTAAGGTAGAATAACTAAATATTTAGTCTCTCTACTTGACAATCATACTAAGCAATTGTTCTGTTTTAGCTTCACAGCGTCCGACAGAGAAGTGCATTGAGCAGTCAACTAAGCCAAAACTGATACATGGGTCTCTTAAATAGCTTTCTCTCACAGTTTATGCTGTCAATATTGCCATAATCATTTAAAGTTTTACAAACAAAGCAGTGTTTTTGTTCTGGTATCGTAAATTAAAGTAGGTCTCTGATAAACGTTGTGACACCAATACCTACGGCCTTTAGTATCGGTTTTGCAGGTGTGGAGTTGCGTCAAAAAAACTGTAAGCCCGCTTCACTTGTTACTTAAACTTTGTTATATCGTGAAAAAATAAGTATTCTATACCTTTACAGCCCAAAATACAGTACTATATATATATATAGCAATTTGTTGTGTCTACAAAGCTCATAAGCCTAATTTTCAAGATAATTTCGTACAACCTCTGCACATGGAAGTTCTAAACTCTACTTATCAAATAGACATACTGCCCAAGTACTTTACTTCCTAACTCTTCGACTTTGGAAAAAAATAACTGCTGTCCAGACAGAGATTTTGTAATTTCCTTTATTTTAGCACAAACTTACCGACACGGAAGTACACAACTGTCAAGATTTTTTACAGTTTCGTTGTCGATTAGTTCCCGAAAAAAGTGCAATTTACAAGGGGGAACGGACCGAAGGGTAACTAATGGACAACAACCTTTTTATCTAAATCGTTAGACACTCTTCTTTTGTTCTAAAATCAAATCTCTAATGACTTGGATGAAATAAAATACTTTTCAGTACATCGCTTGTTGTTTATCGTATGAAATGAAGACAAAATTTTCAATATACATACATATCAACACAAACATAGTCGATCAACCCGACCAGCCTGTGGCATTCTTCAAAGGAATTTGCTTGCTGAACGAAGCAAACGGTTAGTAATATCGCCTGAGACAAAGCAAACGGCAATTTTGAAAGCAAAAGTGAGTCCCTACTTAAGTCAGAATTAAAATTAATTCCGTTGTACGTCTAGAGTCCCGTTTTTTTATTTACTTCTCGTGGCTATCTCTTTTTTCTTTTGTTGATCTCTTTTCTTTTGTTGACCTCTTCCTCTTTCGGCGCCTCCTTTTGCCGCCTTCTTTTAGCACATCAACCGCGTTGGCCTCGTCCGGAATACACTCGTACCAAACCTTGAGATATTTGTAAACATTTCCACAGCTGTTGTCGTCAAAGAAAATATTTGAGGCTACGACCTCGCATGCTTGCTCATTCTTACATTGTCCATTAACCTTTAGAAGGGTGTTGTCGGCTTGCGTTTCACAGAGTCGGTCAGCGGAAAGGCCTGCGGGCACCTTTGGACATGTCACATGGTCATCACGACCCCAGAATGAGCGAGTAACCTTGATAAGCTCGTATTGTTTGCACTGTAACCATCCTTTCTCTCCTTCACAGATGACAGTGAAGTTCTGAAATAGCAATGGAGTTTATAGATACAGTAAGACTGACAAGTTGAAGTGATGTATCTGCAATTATAAGTATTCGTGCTACATTAGTGCAGTATCATAGAAGAATCAAGTCCCAAAAGACTACACTGAAATTAAACTGAAAAACATTGAAAAAAAACAAGTTGTGTGTAGATTCTTTGTTAATACTTTTTTTCCTTTTTAACGAAATATTGACTCGATCTTAAACAGATTTCGTTTTGGATGAAAACTTACCGAGTTTTTCTCATACTAAGTACTAGGCGGTTTCATTTCTCAAAGGCAAAGGAAAACAGCAGTAGAGCGAGATTAAGTCACAACTTCTTTCTGTTCAGACTCTGTATTATAAATCACTAAGAGCATACAGTAGCAATAAGATTAGTGGCTTGGGGAATTTAATACAAGTAGTTGGCTCAAGGGGAACTGAGGAACACGGAAACTTACCGGCATAATCGCTTCGGGACCAGGGTTTCCTATCGGACCTTGAGGACCCGGTAGACCGGGTGCACCGGGTAAACCAGCAGCACCAGCAGCTCCCTGTTCACCAGGATCGCCCTTCTCTCCGGGCATACCAGGAGGACCAGGTGGTCCCGGGGGTCCGGGTGCACCGGTGGCTCCTGGAGCACCGTCCTCACCAACATGGCCCGCAGGACCAGGGGCACCGGCGATACCAGGTACACCGGCCTCACCAGGGGGACCGGGGGGTCCCGGGGGTCCCGGTGGCCCATTTAGGCCTTTTAAAAAGAACCCTAAGGTGAGGTTTTGCTCCAGCAGTTGACTAACCATCAACTGATCGAGAAACGGTTGTGTGATTCTGTCACCAATTTTTGGCCAGTCGGGCAATACTCGTTGCGAATTCTGAAACACAAATACAAACTTTATTTCATGTCTGCATCAAAATTATTTGCTACTGAAAAAATTCAAAATACAGTGCTTTCAAGTTAGTTTTCTTGTTTCGCAACATTCATTTTATCTAAGAAAATAAATTTCACGTTGAAGCTATGGAACAGTATTTGATTAGTTTGAAAGAATCAAAATTACATGACAAAAGAGGAGACTTCGGGATCACTATGTGAAACCGGATATATCTAAAGTGACGCAGGATTCAAAAAGACAATCCAATGACTAGAGGAAAAACAGTAAATTGATAGATTAGAACTGTAATAAATTTTTGAAATTTTGATACAGGAAAGTATAAATGATCGGAAATCATCTTATCTTATAAGATCTGTTTGAAAATGAACTTGATAAGTCCTTTGTTTGAAAAAAGAATAAAAATCTTTTGCGTTTCAAAATTACTGAGATGCTTAGTTAAATCGTTACCAAATATGAGCAAATTCTTCTTTGTACATACAACTTTAGTCGTGTTTCTTAACGCATGAATGAGATCATAACTTCGTTACGAAGGTCTCAGATTGTCTTAGCTTATTTTACACGAAGTGACTTTAAACTTTTTGTTATTCACAAACCGAACTTAAAATTGCCATTTAGGCACGAAACAAAGAGAGTTACTCCGAATTCAGTAAACTAGTGTGTCGTTTGTAGTCGGTCCATCGACCATAATCCACTAGCTAAAGATGTAGAGACAACACTACAAACCATAGTCCTAAACCGACGAGAGAAAACAAAACACTGCATTAAATTGGGTTAATTTTGATATTTTGTTCACAAGTGAAGTTTGATTTTTAGGGACATTTGTAGAGTTAGCATTAGATTTCTAGACGAGAAAAGAAAATATTTTTAACTGGTTTTCTTTTCATGGTCAGCAAGCGAATAAATCAACAACGTAAGAAAAACAATTTGTCAGTTTCTAGAAAACTAGGATTTATCAAAGTAACTTTTGTTAGCCTTAAATTAAGTCTAAAATGTGAAATAATAATCCACCGGAAACATGAGATGTTTCTCTTTGTGATTATAAAGCGAAGCAACTCTCAGCGGTTCCATTGATGCATGCAATCACATAATTTTGACTTTTAAAGGTCTCACATGACCTAAATTTATTTCTATCTCAGTTTTCTTGAAAAATTGCTACATATAGATATTTCTTTGAATATCAAGAAAACGATGTTTGTCAAACAAAATATCTGTCTGTTAACGCATGAAGATGGAATGAGTAGAAAGGCGTCCAATGCAGGTACTACCCGCCTTTATTTACATCAAGAAAGAAAATTTATTTCGCGGTAAAATACTTTCCTCTGGTACAGCCTTGAAGCTTGTCTTACTATATATACAAAGCATAGAACCTCAAACTTGTTATAAGCTTATAATTTTTCGTATTTTCCGGTCTCAGTCTTGTATCAACGAAATACCAAGATACACATGATCGAGCATAAATAAGCAGTAATATAATACCACTTGTCAACTTTGCATGAAATAATCGACCATGAGTGCTTTAGTATCGCTGAAACAAAACTCGGAGAAACATTAAGATTCAAAATATGTTTTTTAAAGTATTCTACGATCAAATTAGTTCTTTTTCTAGTTTATAAATCTCAAATGCAAACCTGTTGTGTTGCCATTACTAAATAAGTCTCGCATGAATAAAACATAATAACAAATATGATCTCCGAGGAAAAAAGAGCAAAAGATTCTTTAACTTACCGAACATACTAGCAGACTTGAGCCTGCGAATACAAGTAGAAGGCCCGTACAGCCTCCTAAAAACCCCATAGCCTAAAAGAAATATCAAACACAAAGAAATTGTAGAGTTAATAGATGAAAGACCAGTTGCCCTTCTTTTGACAACTCATTAATAATTACCAACCTCAATTTTACCACGGTCCTGACTTAGCTTTCGCAAACACAACTCCAAACTTTATAACTTTAATCTCGCTTATTACACCAAAATAATTGGTCGATAAACGAGACAATACTCAGTGGAAAATCTGATGACCTTAGTTAAGGCACCAAGACTTAGCATTTCATAAACTTTCAAGTCTAAAGTAAAGCATCGCATTGCTAGTCTCGAGGTTTTCAATTTAAATCAAGGCCGTGAATATACAACGCACAAAGATTGAATTATATGATCTACAAATTGTTTCAGTTCTTTATATTAAGTGATAACGATTAGTTCTTATTATGAAGTTGAGACCTGATCTGCAGCCGAACAACCCAGTACGAAGGTGTGTCGCTTTGGCCATCGCTGCTGAAGAGGTCATCAAAATATTGTAACATACCTTATTAGCAACTATCATAAACTATATCTTGTTGAAGTTAAAACCACCTCCCTTCAATTTGTCACTTATTACAGGGAATATAGTGTTGTCTTAGTTCCACAAACGATCCTCGAATCAACAGTAACTGCCGTTAACTCCTCGCTCCAATATTTGTTACAACAATTTCAGGCGAACTTGACAGGCAGCAGAATAACCATATTTCATAATATATAGAAATTCGTCCACTCTACTAGCTTATAGACGAATGGAGCCTTCTTGTTTATCAAGCTATCTCGTTAGTCCCTCGCACAAGGGGTTGAGAAACAATATCCAAGCCGTAGCTCAAACCGGAAGACTCCATTCGTCGATGACCGAACTCCGTGATCGCTGAAGCACGAACAAGGTATTTTCACCGTGATTTTTTTCACCGGCACACCAAAATTAACCGCGCATGGCTTTTTGGCGGAAAATTCTCTCGAACAAGTTATGTGCTAAATAATTTGAGACTAACCTGTGACAACGCTCACAAAATTGAGGGGAAAAGTTGTCACTTGACTCCAAACCCAGTTCTGGTCTGACTCAATATGTTATCACAAACTTTCGATGTTCCAACTCAAACCGCAGCTGACATGCGCGTGCCGGCCAGCCAATCCACGTTTTGAGCTTGACGTGGCATTACGGAGAAACAAATTTTATTTTGCATGACGTAATGGGGCCCAACATGCTTATTTCTAGAACTAGCCAATCAGAAGCCATGATGCCATAGTCCGTGAAGCTAAACAATGACTATGTCATGATCCAAAACGGTTCTTAGGTAATATTGATATAATTGGATTGCTATTTAATAATAAAACATTGTATTCGCTGAACCTCCCCGCGGGAATACAATGAAACCAACGAATTTAGACGGAGTCGTCACTAATTGACCAATCAGAAACCAGAATTAAACCAAAGCAGTGGGAAAACCGCTTACTTTGTTTACAGTTGTGTTTTTGACCTACTAAACTTGGAGAATCTCCAATTCATTTTATCGGAGCGTTATGCAATGAAACCCCGTTTTTTAACAATTTACGACTTGTCTAATAAAGGATACAAACTAGTTTCTAATCACTCACCCCGATCTGGTTGTCCTTGTATTTAAATTGCTTCTTAGAGTGAGAATCTCGACAGCACGGCGGACAGTATCGTAGTTAGAAGGGCTCTGATTTGTTGCAGGTTTGACCTTTGATTTTGTTGTTGAATCCAAAACAACAGGTCATGCATGTGGGTTTATTTATAATTTCTACACAACAACCTGGTAAAACAATCATAAATAAACTCTACGAGCAAAATAGAAGGCATTCATTTGTAATCTTTTCATTTAAGATATAACAAGCTCAATAAAGATTAAACCGAAGCTTAACAAAAGAGGTGAACTCACCAACGCGGTTGATACCATGAATGAGTTGGGGAAGAGTTTTTCATATATCAAATATAAGAAAAATCACACAAGCAACAAAACAGAAGCTCTCAAAAGAGACAGTTTTTATTTTAAAGTTATGATTAGTTTTGTCTATTCTCTAGATGTGTGTTGTAATACGGTTTGATTCACTCCGGGATGGTCTGTAACACATAAATAGAATAAGCATAACGAAGCCGGGTCAGGAGAAGAAATGGTTGTTTTCCAGGTTACTAGGCACAATTTCACGATTTTTGCGCAAATGCTGAAGTGTCCTTAAGATTTAATCAGTGGAGCGAAAAATTGTCGTTGAGAGTCATTGAAGTTCTAAGCTTTTCGTTGTTTATGAGTATCCTATAACTTAGGGTCCATCCATCCGAATGACACATTAAATTATACAGTTGTAGTCGGACACAATTTCAAACCCTTATGTCAATTTTAACATACAGATCACAATTCAGATTAAATCAAATAAAAGCACGCCTTATGAGTCTAGTGTATTAAAAAACGAAACTTCTTCACAACCAGACGAAGTTTCGAATGGTTACCCTGGCAACCACGAGTGATGATTGCGAATCGGTCACTGCCTGTAATTTTTGAAATGGCTAAACCCAATTTGAAGAAAGGTTGTAACATGCACTTTTCCTTTTTCTCTGATTCTGTCCCTGTAAAGGCCAATTCTGACATGATGGGATTGGCTAGGGACAAGAATAGGAGCAACTAAAAACAAAATTAAGAGAGATCAGTCAATACAAGACATTTATTCACATTTCCCGTTTTCTTTTTATAGTTATTTACATTTTATATTTAGGCTTACAGTACATAGTTACACAGTAATAAATAAATAGAGTTCTAAACATTAGATTATTTTGGGAAATATCTAGTGTCTAAAGTAACCAGTAAGTTGTCTAGTAAAACACTAGTAGACATTTTAAATTGAAGGGTTTTTCACAAATATGATACTTTCTTTAAATTTTGAGGAAAAAGAAATTTTTGTATTGATGTTATGGCCTTGTTTTGTCAATAAAAACCATTCAGTTTTTGGAAAAATGTAGGCATTGGGACTTTTCAGTTTCATGGTAATTATTGCCATGTAACAGTTACCATGGCTTTTGTGGTTTTATGTCTATGGCTATGCTTGTTCTGGAATGTTTAATAGAGGTAAGATTTGGACACGTATTTGTGTTGCGTTTTTCGTCACTAGCGTATCAGAGGTGATGGTAAAAGATACTTGGAAACTGTTTTGCATGCCATTCGTATGTAAAGTAGAGCAGCATTAGAAAACTACAAGTTTGTTAATTTATGTTCTTTCAACACTTATTCACTAAAACGTAAAAAAGTAAAGTGGTGCATTTATATAGCGCCTTTTCCAAATGAATACTCAAAGGCGCTTTACAATGATCAGTTTACCCCCAGCAGACCGGAAGCATATATAGGCGCCTCAGGCAGCCGCTTCAGAGCGGTCAATGTATGCTGGTACTCATTTTACCGACCCCGAAGGATGATGAAAATCTGAGTGGCCTTTAGCGGGAAAGAAGGTCGCCCAAGAATTCAACCCTTGACCAGGCCGGGGATCGAGCCAGGGACCTCAGGATTGGGAGGCAGAGACCTTACCACTGCGCCAACCCCTCCAATACCAAGTACTTTTTTTATTTTTGTGTCTGCGACACTAAAGCCTGGTGAGATAGTCACAAGCATAAGCATAAGCAGGGAAAACCCAAGTGTGGACATGCGTGAAATAAGCACAAGAACAAACACAAGAAAAAGAAACATTTTCCATTCTCTTGTGCTAATGCTTATGTCGTTAGTTCACCCGTGAAACAAGCATAAGCATGTCGTCACCAGTCTTCTTTGTGTATGCGTTTTTTTCATTTTCTTGTGCTTATTTCACCTGTGTCAACATAGGTTCTTTATGCTAGTGCTTCTGCTTGTGTTTGTGCTTATCTCACTAGTGTGAACCAGGCTTAAGTTTCATAATTACAACACTAGATTCAAAAATTTATTTTGTCCACCTAAAATGAGAACTAAACTTTGTCAATTCTCTATAAAACACCAGGGTCCAGCAATTTTCAGTACGGTTCCTGTCAAAAGCAATGAAACCTTACTTAATCAAACAAAACAGTGCAACTTCTGCCTAAAAATATTCTTTGTCTTTGAATGTCAGTTCTATGATTTTGTGAAATTTGTACAGTAGTCTGTAGTGCTTTTTCGTTACCAACTTTTAATGATAAGCGATTATTCCTAATCTTGTAAACAAGGTTGTTTACTCTGTAAACAACCTTGTAAATATTTTTTCTTCAACTCGTCTATCCTAACTTATGTATACTTTTAACAATTATAGTGAGGGTGTCTGGTCATGAGTTTTTAAGCCCCAGGCTTCTATCAGACATCCTCGCCAAAAAATTTTTTTTTTCTTTTGTACTATCTTGTAATTACTGATAATATCATTGATTTATTGACAAGTGAATCCTGAGTTTCAGTTTAATATGTTTTTGTTAGGCAGTACGTAGTTCAAGAAGGCCTTGTTTATATGATGTAGGGTTTAGTGCTAGTAGTGTTAGCCATAGTAACAGGGTTGAAAAGTAGATTCAGTAGCTTACGTGGGGAGGGCTGATTAAAGAAGTAGCGTGGTTTGCTGAGCAAACATGGCAAATAAAATAACGCAATAGCAAGAATTTTGAAGTCCCAATCAAGCTTAATTTTTTACTTTTTGGATTAAAACTGTTGTCATCTGCGAACTCAAAATTCGAATAACCGAAGAAAACTTCCACGTCTAAGTATACTTTTTAATCAAAACAAATCGGACTAAAAATTTCACCGAGCAGGCCGAGGACTGGTAACCTGTGACGTAGCAGTAGTGAGTTATGTGATTTTTGTTTAAAGGCAATCATTTCTGTTTAAAAAAGGCATAAAATTTTTATTTCAAACATTTTCAAGGGAATAATTCATTGAAAAAGTTATAACAATGCAACTGTTGTAGCCAGAATTGAGTTTTTTGAGATAAAAAAGAATGTCTCTGCTTCATGTCTCGTGCTACGTCATATGCCTCCTGCTACGTCATTATTGTACGCTTCAAGTCTAAAAAATGTAACAGGAACGGCGAGAAAGGTTTTATTTTCGAAAATGCGCGTGGCATATTCCACGGTATTCCACTCGAAAGCATTGCATAACCAGTATGTAACTACCTTAAGGCCAATTCAAGTCCTGCTCAGTTTCTCTGATAACTGCCTCTACTCAAATATTTTTCCTCTGTAAATTAAAAACTCTAAACAAGTTGTTTTAGATTACTATGGAAGTATTTGCCATCTTACTCACAGCAATAAGTAACTTGCTAATTTAATAATAATAACAATAATAATAATAATAATAATAATGTGAGTTCTTTTAAGTCCCTCGATAGGAGGTCGAGAGACTGGGCCTACGGTTTAACGTCCTTAAATCCGAGAAGACGCAAAGGTCTAACCATTTGCTGATGTAAGAGCAAAGGCAGCACCTTCTCCTCAGTTATTTTAAGACCCTGAGTGAAGGTCCGGCACCGGGAATCGAACCCGGGC
>JAOBAT010131875.1:0-12334 GCA_026413305.1 Hydrozoanthus tunicans | reverse complement strand
CCCCCACCACCACTTAAAATATTCAATAATTTTTTTATAATAAAACAATCTACAAAATCTTCTTGAAAGAAAAGGGACGTTTAGCCTTATATTGTGATCAATTCCTGTGTCCGTTCGAGCGTGCATTGCCGTCAACTTCTAAATTGAAACTGTCATTATAAATACTGAACACGTGTTCAGTGCTGCTGCAGTTCTTTGATCAAAGACAGTGGTTCAGTAATGGTTTCTCCTTTACAAAACTGTGCTTATGAATATTGTTGTGTAAATATATAGTATTAAAGCCAATAATTTTTTGGTTAACCACAATAACTTTTGAATAATAGTTTCAGATCTTAAAACAAACAATTAAAACTACCACTGTGCCCCTCCCTCCCCCCAATAATTTTTTGCTTCCGCCGCAGAGGCGTGTGTAGCCTTTTCTTTTGGGCTGACAAAAAAGACAAAAGTACATGCAAGGTTTGAAAGTGAGCTATTAAAGATAAGAAGATAGATCTTTTTCATACAGTCGCACCCATAGGCATGGTAAACTATCATTTGTATTATTTTAAAAGTTTCAGTAAAGTAACGAGAGTTCTGAGGTTGCTTTTTTTATTTGGATCAATAATTTTCCCACATCATCAGGACTTTCAGCGTTTTTTTCTTCGGCTTTCTATGGTCTATATTCCAAGGACCTCGCCAGAATGAGGGAGGGGGGGCCTGGGGCGGGTATCCGTGACCTCATCCACTTCTGTAAGCCATTTTTAACCAAACAACCTACAACTCAGGTGGCTAAATTCTGGTGCACACCCTCGCTTTGACACAGTGTGACCCCCCTTGAAAAACTCTGCCAACGCCCCTAAATTCTCTTACATTGCACTTTCCCATTTTATAGGGCTCGAGAGTAGCAGTTTGCTTTCAGCTCTGTGAGCAGGAATTATTTCCATTTCGTACTCAATACCCACATCCAAGCTATCCCCGAGAGAGAGCAGCATCTTGCTATCGCCGTTGAGCTGTCGATGTTTCTCCTTGCTGTTCCACACACTGTAGCCAAGATAGATCAGCGTACCTAGAGAAATTAAAGGGCGCTAGTTTGTGAGAACGAACTTTTTAATTTAAGGTATACTTATTCAATTGTCTCACGAAGATAGTCTTGGTGGATCGCGACGTTTCGGCTGCGTGAACCAGACTACATGTACAGTCTACACATCGCCTGATGGAGGTTAGCAATACGCAGCGGAAACGTCGCGGTCTACCAAGACTATCTTCATGAGACAATTAAGTATACCTTAAATTATCAGTTTCCACGATGAATAATTTATTTCATTTTATAAGAACTTCTTAATTCACTCTTTTTTTTTGTATAAGAACACTGTTTCTCGGAACGAGGCTGGATATTCCGAATTTTTTACCGATTTTTGGCTGAAAATATTCTTACGAATATCTTGAGTTATTCGTTATGTAATAAGAGGTTTTGTTCATGTAATTTGTACAGTACTGTATTTGTTCCTTGTTCCGTTGGCTAAACTTTCATGAATTCTATGGGCATGCAGTATAGTATGTTTACCGATGATGGCCAATATATCCGCGTACGGGTTGAGCGGTAAGTCTAACCCTAGGATCCGAATACCGAATATTCTTTTTTCTGCCCTTAAAGTTTAACAAAAAGTACATACAGTAATAGTGACAATAAAAATCTTAAAAATAAAATGCTGAGCTCTAGATGGGGATTGATCGACTCGTAATTCTAGGGTCGTGAGTTCGAGCCCCGGTCAGACCACTGTGTTGTGTTCTTGAGCAAGACACTTTACCCGCCTTGTTCCAGTCGACTCAGCTGTATAATTGAGTACCAGTTCTGCTGGGAGCTAACCTGCAATGGATTAGTGTTCCGTCCAGGGGGAGTCAAAGGCTCTCATCCGCTTAACACTACAGAAACCAGAGATAAGCGCCGGCCTGATTGACTACATGGCTCGATGAAGGATTTTTGGATGGAAATTGAATCCACTAACTGCATGAATTTCATCTGAACCCATGTTTCGGTCTTTACGATTCGACCCACGATTTTCTTTCCATTTTACCGTTATCTTTTCTATACTGATCCAAAAGTAACTTTACTTACCGAGTCCCATCCATATTCCGAACCTCAACCACGTGACTCGCGACAGCTTCAGCATGAGAAACACATTAGAGAACACGGCCAAGATTGGAAGTCCTGGCGAGAGGGGGGCCTGGAACGAGATCTTCTTGGAGTTTGAAGGCTGCATTACAATCATTCCAATAGAAACTACACTTAACGCGCCAAATAGAATAGCCAGCCCGATTATCAATGGGTTATGGTCTAGTATTTCGTCTAGTCCGTAAATGATAGAACTGTTAAACCCGAAAAACCATACAAAAAGTAAAAGAATGCTTGTAGTGGCAATTTTACTACTCCGCTGTGACGGACCTGTAGTTCTTTGATCACTTCGTGAATTGCTGTGGTTACCGTTTCTAAGCAACGGCTTAGCAACGCTCGAGTCTTCCTCGAACTCATCATCAACATCAGAAACTGAACTACCAGTGACTGACACTTTTCCATTTGCAGCTGTCTCATACTCAAATTCATTATACGAAATGTCTTCTTCTTTGTCAAAAGAAAGCGTTCCGTTTGTAAACGGGGATGAAAGTTTGATCGGCTTTCCCGAGTTTTCTTCATCGGGTTGATATCGCAACACAAGCACGCTCATGGAAACGAGAGTATAGGCTAGCAATGTGCCGATTGACATCATCTCAACAAGCTCGTTTAAGTTGAAAAGAAGAGAAAACACAGACGTTAATATTCCGGGGTAAATTGTAGCCATGATTGGAACCTCTGTTGTTGAGTGAACACGGGAAAGGGTTTGAAATAATAACCCGTCACTAGCCATGCTGTAGATAATTCGTGGAAGCGGAAATAAAGAACCCAGTAAACTGGCCGAGAGTCCGCAAACAGCTCCAACACCGATAATGTATTTGGCAACCGGAAGTCCTGTCTTGGCAAACGCGTTGGGAATCGGGGATAGTTCATCGAGTTGATTGAATGGTACCATAAGCGTTAGAACTGCCGAGACACCAAAATAACACACAAACACGATCAACAGGGAAACCACGATGGCGATAGGAATCGATTTAGATGCTGTTTTTGCTTCCTCCCCAGTTGTGGCGATAATGTCAAAGCCAACAAACGCGTAGAAACATGTCGCGGCGCCACTCAATACTCCCGATGCGCCAAACGGGAAAAACCCTTTACCCGCTGTCCAGTTTCGCGTATCAGCATAAAATAACCCGCAGATAATGATAAAAAGCACAACAAGTAAGTTAACAGCATTAAAGAAAAAAGTAAAAATAGATGACTGTTTAACGCCGCTAGCAAGAACCAAAGTTACAACAATTGTAACGACAAAAGCGAGAAAATCAGGATACGTGCCAAGCCACGCACTGTGAAATTCCCCCACGTTTGTTAGAGTAAAATTCCTCAGCGCATTCCCAATAAGAAAGTCAAAACAGCCGCTCAGCGCTCTAGCATCAGCTGCGGTTCCAATCATGTATTCTAGAATTAAATTCCAGCCAATAAAAAATGCCCATATTTCGCCGACAGTGTAGTAACTATAGGCGTATGCAGAACCAGTTGTTTTCGGCACTCGAGCGCCAAACTCCGCGTAACATAGTCCAGAGAGAATAGAGGCCAGAGCTGCCAAGGCAAAGGACAGAATTACCGATGGACCTGCGATGGTACCCGCAACTTGTCCGGCCACAACATAAGTCCCGGCCCCAAGTGTAGCTCCAACTCCGAGTGAAATCAAATCCCATGTGGACAGACAGTTTGAAAGTTCGCTCCTTGAGTTATCAACAGACACCAGTTTTTTTCTCCTTAAAAAGGACTGTGCAATCCCTCTCATTGCCACTTGTAAACAAGACGAGAATTCTTTCAACTCGTTGTTTCGTCTCTCATGTTAAAGCAAGCTTCATAGAGAATTGATTAGATTTACACCTAACCAGCGCGTAGATAAAAAGAATTATCGGTCGCCATTATTATCAGTCGTCGTGAAAACTAACTTTTGTTTCGTGTTTCAAGCCAGTCTGATAAGTCATTGACTATTCCTTTTGAATAGAAAATAACTTCATTGAAATTACATTAACACTGCGCGTGCGTCAAACTGGCACCAGGCCATAGGTGTGAGAAGGACACGTCAGTGAAGTTTAGACATCTCGTTTGTCTTTTTGCTTTTCTTAAGCAAAATTTTAAAACTAATTAATTCCCTTTTTAAAGCAGCTTTAATTTAGTTTTCTATCGTTGCTCTCAAATTCGATATTAAACGTTTGTCATTACTAAGAATTTTGAATACAAAGCAAAAAACTCTAGTTTCTGCTGGTGCCGCCGGTTGAATTTACATAAAGAAATCGACTGGTGCCCCACTCAACGCTCTGAAAGCAGTTCTTAGCGATGTAAAATGGTTGTTTCGTTTTACCTAAACTTGTCTTAACTCTTTTCAATTATCCCACGAGGGCCAACACTAACTGCTTTTATTAAATTTTTAATCGCGTTGTGAAAAAACGTGTTTTCCCTCACGGAAAAGAGTTCTTCCTAATTGTTTCTAGAAACTTAAATTTTGTGACAACCCGAATAACCGTTCAAGGCCACGAAACTCAAGTATAAATAATTGCAAGGTGCGGGAGTCGGTTTGGACGGGGCAGGAAACCAAACGGGAAACAGCTGCCGTATTGTTTAAGTTCTGTCCACTTGGACTGGGATTTCCATGGCAAACAGGATTTGTCAAATTGATGCATTTAAGCTTATTCAGCCCGCTAAAAAGCCTATTCATTGGTTTTGATTACAGCAGAAAACAATTTTTAGCTTCAAAGTGTAAGTATTTTGTTCACAAAATACAAAAAAACTGAAATAAATTTAGGTTTCCTCTTTCAGTCTCATTTTGACTCATGTGTTCTGATGTTTGCTAACTGGATGTCAAGAAAGTCAGAAATAGAAAAACAAACAACAGATTGTGACTTGTGAAAACAAAATTTTTGTATATGGTTTCACTGATAAAAAAGAACTTGGCGCCAAAAGTTTTGTTATCTGCCTCTCCCTTCACAATCTATTCAGAGTTGTTTTTTCTGTATTCCGACTTGGAATAAAATTCAAAAAAGGTTCATCACCTAATAATGTATTCTCAATTAAAAACACTTTGACACGTGGTTTTTCCATTTCACGCCAATTAACCTTTATTCAACCACCATACCTTAAATATGTTGAATGTCTAATACTGCTAAACAGACAAGAAAATAGAAAAATAAGGTTCGAAATTTAATCTACTTAGCAACACCTCGCAAAACTTTCCGAACGGAGTTAAACCACTCGTCTTGTCCTGAAGTGCGATTCGTTTGACGCCCACAGTCACACACACGAAGCTAGGACAATATTGTTAAGTACCACTAAATATTAACAATAATTTTTTCATGAACATCTTTATAAGAACAACGTAACGAGGCTCAGATCAGTGGCAAAAATTTAAGAACATGCTGAGGCGGCTCGGACTCGATGGCTATTTTTTAAAACCTTACTAAGCTTCCGTTCAATCTTTGCAGTTTTTCTCTTTTTATAATCACAGTTGTTTAATTACTCGTTATCACTGCCTCAAATCGTTCACTGTACACGTATACTGTCCTGAATCGAAGTATGTTCGTTTTCCAAGTAATGCAATATGAATATATTTTTATTCGTTATATAAAACACACATAGAAATAAGAACAATTTAAGAAAATTTGAGGCTCAAATTGCCAAAATTCTAAAAACAATGCGCCTCGGACAAATTTTCTGATTGTTATAAAAAGAACCGGTGTAGACTGTAGTAAGAGACGTTACATGTGGTCTGCGTGCAAAGGCCAGTCTCCGCTCGGCCAGTTTACTTTGTTAACTGATTAGGTATAGACTAAGTTACACGTATGTCTTAAAAGCCGTTTTTACCTACATTTTGCTACAACCGAACAATTTTACTACGATGAATAATCTGCATCATTGATATACATATTAGGAAATTTTTATTGATTTTTTTTTAGATTTTAGATTTTTTCTACACTGTTTCTGATTACTATTAATATCATATATAGTTTTATTTACTTATCTATTTTATTTACAATTCTATTTTTGTGTCCTCAATTAGTTCCATTGAGCTAAATACTTTGACACATAAATAAAGCTTATTTATTGAATAAATAAAGTTTTATTGATCTGGGTGGGGTGGGAAGGGGAGGGAGGGGGAGGGGGGTTAGTGGTTGCCAGGGGACGTTAAAGAAAAAGGCTTAAGAAGAGTGGAAATTCTATTCGTTTATTGCGAGAACTGAATTAGTAAGCTTTAATGTAAGTCGGTAAAGGTCTACAAAGTCGAAAAATCATGGTTCGTGGTGTCTTTGTAATAAACATTGTTTCAACTGCGTATACTGCTTACAAAATACATTATATTTGCAAGTTTTAATATACGTATAAAAAGGCCAAAATAATATTGGACATTAAGGAGGCGGAGGTGAGTGGGGGTAAACCCTTTTCAATGTACGTTAAGCGGTGCCAAATCATTTTTAACGCCCCCTTACTTTTTCGCGCTGCTTCCTCACTGAAGCGCTTTATAATTAATTACCCCAAAACCGATATTAGTGCAAGCAGTTATATCTACTAGATAACGGAATGTAGAATGGACGATTTTGTTACGTTTTAGAGCAATAATATACAAAATCCATCTTTCCTATATATTTGCTTATAAAAATTCCATTGGCGTTCAAGTATCATGACGGGAACGTGGGCTACCTGTGTTTAAATCACTTTGAACACAGGTAGCCCACTTAAACGTGAGTTGGACATGCGGAGAAGAATATAACTATGCAAGTTACTCACAGTCTATATCATAAGTTTAACATTTCCTTTATCAATGATTCTGTATTTTGAGCTTCTAATTAACTAAAAAAGTAAAAGGGAGATAGAAAATGAGAAGTGCTGCAGTTTGTTAATCTTTGGAGATATTGTTAAGATTTTGGAAAAAACTTTAAATTTCCACTTGGACCAGAATTGTTAAATGAGAGTAATCTGGGCCTGTTGAAGCCAAGGTTCCACAAGTCTGGCTTTGGGCTTTTTCTTGACAAAAGTGTTGATACACCTGAAATGACCGAGATAGTGGGCAAGCTTTTGGTTGAGATGAAGAAAGAACCATGAAAAAGGAAGCAAGGATGCAGACAAGATTGAGGCTGCTTAGGGAAGAAGTCAAAACAATGGTATTTTTAAGGAACCCAATTTTGTCAGGGGAGGTGGTGGGTGGCAGTACATACCCCCTACCCCACCCCTCCCCACTTTTTCAGAGCTCAATTTCTCAAAACCTGGTTTAGGGGTAATGGTTTTTATTGTATTATGGACTCCTTTCTCCACAAAGGCGTTGGTGCAAGCACTTTATCAATACTGTTTCATTGAACATGATATTTACTCTTCTCTCCACAAAGAAGGCGTTGGTGAAGCACTTTATCAATATCTATTTTATGAAATTCAGCTTTTTTGAAAAAAGGTGGTGGGTGGCGGCACATAATACCGCACCCCCTAAATTGGGTTCCTAGGAAGTACCATTGTTTTGACCTTTTCCCTAAGTGCAGAGTTTGAAGAATCGAAGTAAATAAAGCTTGTCTAATTTAATGCATGTAAACCTAATTTTTGTAAAATTCGCGTTAATTAAGTGAAACGTTGATTTTCGTGGCGTAGTCAACGTGCATTGTTTATTTCCTATAATAAGGTATCAGACGGTTGTTGCTGTTTTCCGATTTATTTGTATATTGGAAGATAATATATTTGGCTGTTAAACAACCCAAAGAATTACATTTCGGCCGGCTGTTTGGTATTCGCAAAAATCTATCAGCCGCTGTAAAGAGGTTTATTATACTGTTATTTGGGGCCTTAAGAAACGAGGACTGCGACGCCGGCGACGACGGCAGAAAACAATAGTGAACACAAAAGCTGCACGTTGGAATGCACCGTGCTGTCTACCTCACGCCGTCGTGCGAATACAACATGAAGAGTTCGATTTTGAGGTTCTTACGACCTACAGAAAGTTGTCAATCTTCTGATCCTTCAGTTTTCTTTTCAGAAGGTTATTTTTCATGTTTAAAGCAAGTGAAAGGTTGGATAAAAGCGGATGTGTTCACCTGGCATATCGACGTAGTATTCATAGTAACATCTTTCGAAAGTGGCCGGGTGTTCAACGTGTTACCGGCGCCTGAGCACTGGCATCGGCCAGCTTTTCTTAAAAGCACTCAACCCAGCTAGATTAGAGTCCGTTAGTTCAAATAGTGCATAATCTATCTACCACACCAAAAAATAAATGTAAAAGGCTGTTCAGTTTCTTGCTGGTTCATACATACTGAACAAGACTACGAACACTCAACAGATGAAATAAAGTTCAAGTACAAAACTAACTTCAACATCATGGCAAATTAATTACTATGCTATATGGTCTTTGAAGTTTTTAAAAATAAACAGCCATCAAGCGTTTTATATATCTTTTGAACAAGCGGACCCAATAATTCAAATAATAAATCTATTCATTAAAATTGGCTACTAATAATTGTGTTATTCCTATATACTACTATTCTAAAAATATATCGTTATTAAAAAGAAAAAAAGTTAAAATGCTGAATTTCAAGCATGAGTTGAACCAACTTATTATTGACCGTGTAAGAAACATAGGTTGTTTACCATTTACATGGGAAAACCAGTTAGTCGATGGTTTGTACAAATGGTAAGAAAAAACCCCAAATGAAAAATTCCGTTCAGGACTTGCACAACTTCTAAATTACCGAGAAGGCCTAAGACGAGTTTTGCCTGTTCGAGATGGCGGCTGAAGTGATGTTTATATTTAACGAGGTTGCAAATTCTTTATTTGACGAAGATTTGTTTCTTGATAACTGATGAAAACGATGAAGAACTGCACTTGATAATAGCCTTTGCAATCCTGATGAAAAAATATTCAAAGAGAAATGTTGGTTTTCGAGGTCGTGGCTCCGTCGTATTCAATAAACTACGCCTAACACGTGACACGCTTAAAAACTGGAGTAGGGCTTGGAACTGGTAGAGAGCAACAAAGGTAAACACATTTTCCGTTTGGAAATTCCGGTTGGGAATTTTGGACTAGCTTTCAAGAAGTTCCGTTAATTTTGGAAAATTTCCGTCGGGCAAACCAAAATAGTCTTAACATTTACATTCCAACCGAAATTTCCAAAACTTTTTGGTAAATGGTAAACAGCCATGAAGTCTTTCTTTTGCACGTAGGCTCTCCATATAGTCTGGGTGCGATACTACTATTCATTCGGAATTACCTTGAGGATCTGCCCACAGACTACACTAAAATTAAGAGCCGCTGACTGAGAAAATCAAATACTCTTGGATAAACGTCGAATTTCGGATTTCTTTATATTTTGCCTGGAGAATCCCTTTGGTGAACTGATTTTAGAAATCACACTTAAACTTGCAACTGAGCTTTCGTTTTTGTTTTTCTTTAACTGTTAAGTTTGACTATTTTCGTGTTGTGTTGCACCAATGTAAAAAATAGTCTAGACTTTAGAAATTCGCAGCGGGCGGTTTACGAATTACCCAAGCTGGATTTTTAATCTGTTGTAAAACTATAACAGAGCTTTCCTGCAGTGTAAAATTTATGACGAAGCTTGACATCGCAGTTGCCTTTTTTGACCTGTAAAGTTTGGCTATTTTCAGAGCGTTGCACTATCGATGCAAGTACGCAAAATTAAACAGAAAAAATATCATGACCAGATAATTTTAGTTTTAAAATTTTTACATATTCTTGTTGTGAAAGGAACTGTTTATTTTGTGAGAAATGTCAGCTCCATACAATAGAGCAGTTGCGCGTACGCGAGAGTCAAAGTTGACTGATTTTTCATTGAAATTACCAGGCCCCCAGGAAGCTCAGTTGCAAGTTTGAGTGTGATTTCTAAAATCAGTTCACCAAAGGGGTTCTCCAGGCAAAATATAAAGAAATCCGAAATTTGACGTTTGTCCACGAGTATTTGATTTTCTCAGTCAGCAGCTCTTAAATATCAATGTAAAAGTTACAGACCAGAGCCTTTCAAATCAGCTACTTGTCTGTTTTCATGGGTTAAACAAAAAGCAAGTTCGACTATACTGAGCTAAAAAAGATTTGATATTAATTTTTGTCATGCAGAAATTGGTTTAAACTAAAAGGCTCGCAGTTTTTGACAGGAATTTAATTCCAACAGTGGCCAGCACTGTCTTTCAAAAAAAATCTACATGGAAAATGATGCATTTACCTAAAGCCAACTGCTAAACGAAGTCTGATATCGATAGAGACCAGTTTAGAAGCAACAAGGACGGGAACACCAAGAACGCCAACGGCAACGGCAGAGAAAATGTCGAACAGCTGCAATTTGAATGCACTGTCCTGGCCACCTGCACCACATCGTCTCAAAAGTTACAACAAGAAAAACTTATTGTTTGAAATCTTACCAACACGAGAAAGACCTTAAAATAATTTTCTCTGCCTTCATTTACCTTTAAGAAGGAAACTTTGGTCTTTTTCCGCTTACAAAGCGTAACTTGAGTAAAATGAATGAAAACTAGCCATGCATAACCAAAATGGACAAACTAGACGTAAAAAGTAAACTAGAAGTACAAACCAGAAAAAACTAGAAGTAAATTTGCAAAAAAATGAATAACCACGGTACAACAATTATGCCGGATTGGGTTGGATCACTGAACTGATCGAACTGGGCTCACGAAGTTAAAAAGAATAGCCAATACAACGCAGAGTTTAAGTTTTTCTCATACAATATTTCGGCTAGCCATACTAGCTTATTGTTGGAGATCTTGCTAAGACAAGAACGACCTTAAAATAATGATTTTCTCCAACTTTATTTACCTTCAAGAAGGAAACTTTGGTCTTTTTCCGTTTACAAAGCGTAACTTGAGTAAAATGAACGAAAACAAGCGATGAAAACCGTTGTAACTTCAAACCATACCTGAAGAAAGCAAGTATGGCTAGCCGAACTGAATATTGTATGAGAAAAACTTAACATTACGTTGTATCGGCTAAACGAGAAGTGTGTTTTTTGTAAGTTGTCGTAGTCGACAATGCTGTCCTTGTTACTAAAGGTCCTTATGTGTAAAGTAATATGCCATGGAATTCTATCTACTTTTTCGCTGATTATTCTAGTTTTGAACTGGGTTCGCAAACTTTTAAGGGAAGTGTATTAGGCGGCCATCTTTTTCGGTTTGATAGTATGTTCCAATAAAATAATATATCTAGTCGAGCCATATTTTTTCATCTCGAGTACTTTCCATATAACCTTTTAGTCACAGTATTGTCTAACCAATCTTGCGCTCAGCGCCTTTTCTTTCTTGGCGAAACGTCGAACCGCAGATCTGTTTCTAAATGTCCCTGAAAGAGAAAGAAAACGTTAACAAAAAAATAGTACATCGAGCGAACTGAATTGAGCATTCCGAAAAAAAAGGCAATTGCACATTTTACCACAATGCATTGCGAGCCTTACACCACCAAAAGAAACTCAGGGAAGGTGATAGTTGGCAAAACACTTTCTTGTACTAACAACACTGTGTGTGTCAAATTTGAGGTTTACAGATTCTCTCTTTGCGTTTTTATTGGTTATTTTGGCACTTATTTTGGGAATTATGGGTAAATGAACAGCTCGCAACCTTTCGCACAACCGTGAATTGGTTTCCAACGAAGTCAGTCAGTTACAATAACAGGTAGCGCAAGTACATAAACGAACCAGGACACTTAATGTCACAAAATAGCACGAGAGATATTTCTATCGTCGCTTAGTCTTACAAAGCAGTTTAGTTTGCCCTTGACGACCTAGAGACAATAAGGAACACTAGTTTAATCATAATCAGGTAGTTAGTTCTGACAATCAAGTCTAGAAAAGTTTGTTAAGTGTCATCAACAACCAATGAGGTTTTAGTAGTCTAAGAAAATAATAGCTTTAGCTATAAAAAGTCGGGAACAGGCAGGTCTCCAGTTGATTCACAAAGTGCTACCGCCATAATCTGCGAAAAGCTTCTGTCTGTCAAATTGACACACCGCGTTTTTCTTTCTTTTGGAATGTAATTTCGAGACACTTAAAGGTCAAATGAATCAAAACCTAGAAATTCTTTCTTCCGCCATTCAAAAGCTACAAAATGTTATAAAAAATCATTTTGAAGGAAAATTATGCTGAAGAAATTTTTTCTTAACCGTAAAAATGTTAAAAGTACGAAGACGGCCGAAGATTTCACGAAAACGTTTCCGAAATGGCCGCGCAGTTTAACGCAAAGGAGTGG
>JAOBAT010131852.1:0-35173 GCA_026413305.1 Hydrozoanthus tunicans | reverse complement strand
ATTTATATTACTCATATTTGTATTAGAAAAAAAAGTGCTTTGGCAATATGTAAAAGTTTTATATCATGCCAATAAAGTTTTATTATTATTATTATTATTATTACTACTACTACTACTACTACTACTATATTGTTTTTTGGTGTTGTGGTCCGGCGGTCGCAAGATGTAAAGAAGCGCGAAAGCGCGATCCACTTACCAAAGCAGGAGCTGCTGTCAGGCTGCAGTTGGTACCCAGCGCGGCAAGAGCAATAGTAGCCCCCGATATAGTTATGACAATAACCACCGCAGCCGCCGTTGTCCTTCGCACACTCGTTAATGTCTACAGAGAGAACGAAACCTTTCTTCAGCCGTTATATGTATTTTCTGATACCTAGTGTATACAGGGTATTAAATAGTTATAAAACAAATGCGTTGTGGTTAAGCTCGAGGGTGCAAATTTGGGTAAAACTTGGTTGTAATAACAAGGAATTCCAAAATAAAAATCTAACGATTAAAGTATTAAAATAAGCCCTTCTGCTAAAGTACAACAATTTATAGCTTGTAGAATGTTTTAAAGGTGATGACGTCTTGAGGGTTCGCCCATTGTCGGGGGAAATGCAGCAACTTAAAAAAAGAGAACGGAACTATCGACTTTCTTAAGTTGATCAAAAATCAGCTGCTCTAGTAACAGTTGATCTCCGGTAACTGGAACTGCGAAGAAAAATTGAGTTATAGAGGGTTCAAGTCTTTTTTTTAGCTATGCCGTGCGGGGGATGCGCAGCAAGGCCAAAACAGCTGTCCTCTCAAACCAATTTTAGGGTCTTGTACAGGCTTTAGTTCCTTCTGAGCCGTGAGGCCTCCGTGCCTTTTAACTGGTTGTTTCCATATCATCAACACGCATGTGCAACACTGCTGATATTACGTCACCAGACAGATACCGCAACCACTACACTTAAAACTTGTAATAAGGAACAACTTTCTGTAACGGTTAGCTCTGGTAGTCCCTGCTAAGACCTGACTGGAGTTTATGTCGGAAAACTGCTGATTTCCCAAACTACAACGCAAAACATCAGCCAAGAGCCATGGTCACAGCGCAGAGAGCGCACGCTGCAATTCTAGCGCGAGCTAGTTACGAAAGCTAGCGAAGACTAAGATGCGTCTTAACTTATAACATTACAAACAAAGGTATGCATTTTAGAACAGCAAACGTTGATGAGCTTTTGACAAGTAAACCACACAAGGTTTGAAAGAGATCGCTTTTGCAACGTGACTTGATCTTGTGATACTTACCAACCGCTATCCAGTGGCCCCGGAAGCCCTTGAATGTTTCTTCGTTAGAGTAATCACTCTGAAACTCGACTGTCACCTCATTGGTTGGTGACGTTAGAACTTTAGGAGCAAACTTGTTGGATTTAACCTGGGCTCCACAAAACCGTTTAGAAGTAACATTACCGGACCGCAGGCGCACCCAGTCATATTCGCATTTGAAATAGGGTTCAACATCGAATTCTGTGAAACGTACTCTGATCTGGAATCCTTTTTGTACCTACATTCCAAACAAAGTTATAGGTTTAGTAGGAGCAATATAAACTGTCTCAGCCCCAGCCTGTTTATCGACATCTAGCTTCTCCTTACATAATTCATACAATAATTATATAATACACAATAATATGTAATAATAATAATGATAATAATAATAAAAAATAATAATAATAATATTAATAATAATAATACATATTTTATAAAATACCAGATGAAACCCGACCTCATTGGAAATTTTTCCAAACCTAGTGAGGATTTGACTAACCCTGGCCCTAGACAGCCTGAAAATTTAAAAAGCCATTCAAAGGACTTTTTTTTTATCTTTATCTAACACGCGACTCTTATCCTAGGCTATTAAACTCGCTTATTCACACTTCTTGAATTGTTTAAGCACGCGCACACTTTTTGTCACATAACTAACGTATTTTGTATTACAAAGTTTTAAATTTACATCTTCTAGACTTAATAAAAACAAACACACAGGGCGATAAGCTTGAGTCATTAATTAGTATTGTTACATTATTTTATCAATCAAGCTTGTAAATCAGCAAACTCCCATCAGCTCTATCACGTAACCAAGTCCCCAATTAACGCGATCATAATGGAAAACAATTTTCGGCTGAATAACGAAAATTAACACAAAAGAGGAAATAGAATTTCACAATAAAGGAACCTAACGTGATTAACACACATTTGGTGTAATAAATGGCACAAATTTATATCAAAACTGGAATTTAGAAATGAACAAAACTGAGCAACACACGACACAACAGTATGTAAAATTCTAAACATATGAGCGACTTAACGGAATGTGGGCGTTTATAGCAATTTCTACGCAGCCCATGGTATCGGTTCATCTCTACCCTGATAAAATAATACCCTTTCCAGATTCGAAAACTTGGTTGAAAATACTGGGAAATAGGAGCGCACGCACTTAATTAACGTCGCGGAGTTTAACGCCACTTAATTTAACGCGTGTTCTATTTCAGGCCTATTAGAAGGAAAATAGCAAAGGGCTCGTAAAAATTGGTATTACCAATTTAGCAACAGTTTTCTTCTGCAAAAACCCCAAATATAAAATAATGTGTTTAGATGATTGAGTCCCAGACACAAGAATAAAACGTCCCTAATCAACATTTTCCTCATGCTTTTAAACTCTCGTATGGTACAAAGAAGCCTGACTTAACCCTGCCCCCTCCCCCTCCCCCTCTCTTTCTCTCTCTCTTCCAACCATCCCCCAATCTAGTAAGGTTCCTCTTTAGAGCTTTAATACGACCTTCAAAAGTAACTGGCTAGGTTTTCAGTTTTGTGGTTATAACGCATTGTAATAAGAAAATTTTGAAAGGCAAATTGATACTATTTGACCTCGAGGCTTGAGTTGATTGATGCAGTGAGATGAGCAACAAACCTTAATGTGCCACTTGCATTTGGCGTGGTTTGGGTAAGTTCCCGGATAGTTTGGAGAGTGGAACATACCAAAGTACTGACCCGAGTAGTTCTTTCCACAGCTTTCTACAATCAAGCATTCAAATATTGATTAAAGTATTTCCAGGGTCCGACAATTTGATTTAAGTTTAATCACAATGAACAAGAAGTTAGTAAGCGGTTTAGCATTCAAGTAACCAGTTTTAATTCGGAACATCAGTCACCAGTGCTTAATTTCACCTTTGAGTATTATGTGTCTAGCTGTTGCTATCTTAGAAGCTTGCAATGCTGGTTTAAGAAAAGCGTTCAGACTTGCTTCTATAATTACAATACGTTGAAGTATAACAGAGTTTGTTAGTTAGAAAGCTTTCAGTTGAAATTCTCAACATCTTGTCAGACTATTACCAATTATAGTAATGGTTACAAGTTCAACGCAACAAGTTACAGCATATTTTTGGGGGATAGGAGGGGGGTGTAGAAGCCTCAAATGTAATAAAAGGCCCTTGATATATTAAAGGTCCTAAATGTAATAAAGTTAGGTCCTAATGTAAAACTGAAACCCGTTATTACACTCAGGGCCTAACATCGAGGCTTCAAATGTGATAACAGTCCCTAAATATAATAAGGACCAAAGTGTAAAAGCGGATATTCTTCTAAGTGTAACATAAATTCTTTATTTTGCCAATAAAACGTACATATTTGGGAGGAGCATTTTTGCCCCACAAGGCAGAATGGTGTATGCAAACTATGTAGGCGATACAAATTGTATTTTCTTTCCACATAGGGCTACTTCTGAACTTGTGTTGATATCTCTTTTGTACAACTAGTTCTTCTTTTCAACAAAATTAAAACCAACGAAATCGTGAAATTTTATAAGATAAATTCTACTTTGGTAAGGGCTGTTGGGGTGGGTAAAAGACGGGAGGTTCTTTAAGCCCCACCATAATTAATATTTTTGTAATAATATACTACGAATAACAACGAAGACTATGTTTAGTACTGAGATGGTGGTTACAAGAGTTTTGGAATATATATTAGTGTAATAGGAAGAGGAGAACTCAAGAAATCTTTGAAAATCGCATGGCTAATCGAGCTAAGTAGTCTGGCGATCTGGAAACAATGCAAAATATGTTATTTATCAATTCAATCATGACAATATATTTTTATCCGCTTTTATACTTTGATCCTTTATTACATTTAGGAACAGTTATTACATTTGAGGCCTTGGTGTTAGGCCCTATGGTTTATTACATCTAGGAATTACATTTAGGACCCGATCGGTATTACATTTAGGGCCATTTTTTACATTTGAGGCTTTTACATTGGGGGGGAGGGGTGTCAAGGTATTCCAGTTAATCAGTTTTTGTGGGTTCGAATATCTAAGGTGAGCAATTCAGGACTTTTTTATATATTCTCTATCGGTAAAATTCAACAGTAGTTATGATCGTGAAATCGCCCAATACTTTCTGGTTAGGTTCGACCAACTTTCCAGAGCGTGTAGCAGTCGATAAATTTCGGCACCTCCAATCAAAACAATTTTTAAGTTTTGATTGTTTGACGTGTAAGGCTGAACTTGGACATGCGTATATTTTCAGCGGCTTGCCGCGAAACGCACGAATGTCGACGAACTAAAATTCTCCAGCTGCGGTAATAGCTGCGACATAAATGGCGGAATGCGTCCGGCCCCAGCGTGAATTTGCTCGTTTATAGGGATCAAAAATAACTTTTTGCTTAATATAGCAACATTAAAAAAAAACAGCTGTTTGGAATAAACACTTAGTTCTACTCGATGCCGCCGGAACTGCTTTATATGGTCAAATCAAAGATACAATTATCTCAGTTGTAACCAGTGATGCTTGTAATTAGCAAGTAATCAAGAAATTTCAAGCAGTGTATGTTTTTCACATGAAAAAAATCCCTACGAGGGCATACAATTACACAATGGATCTGAACTAGCCACCAAAATAGAGTTTGTGTGTACGTTTGTTTTCTATAAAAACAGTTCCTTAATCACTCAACACCCCATAAAAACGATTACAAAACTAGTTAAGCCTTAACACAAATAAAAATCCAAATTTAAAATTAACAACTGCAGTTTTGTACTAATATCTTAGTTTGAGATGGCGTTTCGCGTTTTTTCATAACTGATTTGTAGTACAGCCTCTGAAATCAAGAGAATACACATTAACTCGACCATTAGCGAATCGTTCAACTTGAGCCCTGTGGGGCGACCATTGACGAGTCACTCCCGTCGCGTTGTGTAAACAAAAGTCTATTCACTTCATTCAATTAGCCTCGAACTGGACCAAAAGCCAGCAAAATGTCAACATATTTACCACAAATATGGAGTCTTTACATTTTAAGGATTTCACATGAATATTCTTTTGCAAAAGTTTTGAAATTAAACTGACTCGCGAAGGAAAGATAAGTCTGATTTGCGTTGCGCAGTATAGAATGGTGCAAAAGTCGAAGCTAACGTATAACGGCGACCATGATGAAATGACTTAAAATTTCAACTTTTAAAAAGGAATGTTTGAAAACCTGAGTGCTAGCACGTTCTTCTCAGTAGGCAAACCAAGCGTAAAGTAAAAACGACCGCCTGACACCTCTTAATCGAAGCAGACCAATTTCAGTGCAAATACTTTTTCTGCGGGTAAACAGCCGTTTTTGCACTGCCACTATTGTCAGAGGACGGACTCCAAGTCGTCCAGATGAACAAATCGGCTTTAGTGAACCGTTCTGGACGTTTGTCCGTCTGTTTGTTCGTCTTTTTTGAGACGATTTGTCGAAGGCACCCAGCTTGTTCGTCTAGACTAAGTGGCCGTCGTAAACTCACATGTGTCGAATAAATGGTTGAACAAGTTAGCGGTGTATCAAAACATCTACTCCTTTGTACTAAATTTGTCCGTTTGTACGTCAGTGGTACGCGTAATGTACCAATTTATGACGATTGTAATTAAACCAAAGACGATTTTAATTTGTTTTTCTTGCTTTCACACTGACGAGAACCAATCGATAGATGACTTGTCTGTTGAAAGCAGCTAAAATAATATAAAAAGATTCAGACAACTTAGCCATAGTTTTGTCTTTAAAGCCTGAAGCAACCAATTCTTACTTCAGAACAATACAAGTGTTCTAAATATTTATTCTGTGTTATAGTTTACAGTGATTAATCAGATAAACAAAACAGCTTTTGTTTTAAGTTTATTAAAAACAAGTTGAGCTTCAACTGATCAAGATAAACGTGAGCTTCATCACGGAAGCTACAAAAAATAGAAGTTTTGAATGAGGTTTGTTTTTTTTTTGTTTATGACATTTTGACTCGAGGGTCACGGGAGAACAGGCAATAGGACTCAATCGACCCTCGGGATATATAATTTAGTGTCCTTATCCGAGAAAGTTGTGTCAGTTGGTTATCGCTATTTTCTAATATCTATAGAATCTATAGAATTGTAAAAGCCAATTTACCACTGTTGTTTTCTCTGTTAGCTGAAGTTTTTACACAGTGGCGTGTTTTGCTCATGCTTTTGCGAAATGTTTTCAACAATAACTTGTACAACCATAGTAAATCGTGTTTCCTTTTCTCAATGCAGTTTCTACAATTACCTTCTTATGAGAACTTTCTCCTTCTTGTGAAAGATAGAGGTTTATTGTATTTTCAGTTTTTCAACAAATTTATTGGTATCATGTGTCACTGTTGTAGGAACAAATTCAGTTTTCATCAAAAGAAGAGTTTTTATGAGCTCGGAGCTCAGCTGCGACAACGAGAGCTTTTTGCCTAGTTTTTGACGATTGAAGCCAACGTCCTTAGGATGTTTTAAATTACGTGTGTACATGAAATATGTAGCTCAGATTTGTGGAATGAAGGGCATTTTGTAATGTGTGGTGTCATTCATATCTTATTTTACTGGGGTCCGCACACTGACCATAAAGCACTAAGTAGGAAAACGAAAAAAGTCTTAAACTTTCTTGAGAATAATGTTCTTATAGAGTATAATCTGATCCTATATCCTGACGGTAATTGCTCAAATGTGCTACAATTCATAACTTGGCTAATATTACAGAATCCATTTCCTAGAGTTTTTTACTAACAACTAAAAAATTTTTTGGTTATAATTGATATACTTTGAAATAATTCAAAGATTTATACTGTAAAAACTATAAAATGCGAACCTTTTTGGCAGACATCAAGCAAGGGCTAATAAAACTATCACTTGTTTTAGTACGTGAACAAAATGAAACAACATGCCCACTCATGGTCGAACGACTTCCGAAATTAGAGGAAGCAGAGCTGTGAGCTAAAACTAAAACAAAGACACTTCCGAATTCTCTACGAATCCGCGTCAAAGTAGCTTAGTTCCTGCAACGAAAACTACGGATTGAAACCATTTCCTGCTCAGTCGAGTTTCCAGAAATACGTTTGACCTAATGCTCGACTTGAGCTCTTTGATAAACAGGTTGAAACCAGTATTTGAGGCTTGCAAGCTAATTTGAGAAAGAATAATTAAAGTTAGTGAGTGCTGAAGGAAGAGAAATTGGTTGGAAGTTTTCGTTACAAGAATACCTGAAGTTGTAGCATTACCAACTCAAGTTTAAAACCATGGTAGATTTCAGTTATGGCTTTTTGCCAAAAAAGGAAAAGCAACTCGTTAAATAAAAAAATAAGCTCCTATAGGCTATAATTGACAAGTGCATGGTCCTTGCACTAATACACGCTATTAACAACTTTAAAAGAACAATGAGGCTCAGATTGGCCTCGGGCTCAATAGCTATTATCTAAACGTTTCTGAACTTCGATAACTTTAACTGAACAATACAGAATGAATAAGTTTACACTGGAAATCTTTTCGGGGAAAATGACTCAGCAAATATATTCACTATAAATCCGGGGGGATGAACTGGTCAAATTCGTGTTCCAGTTCATCTACACTACCTTCGACTTCAGGTTTTCTTTGGTTTAAACATACATAAAAACAAGAAAGAACAATTTGAGGCTCAAACCCCCGAGAAATTAAGAACAATGAGTTCGGCCCAATTTACTGGTTCTTACAAAAGAAGCGTGTACATGTTATATATAAGCGCACATGCGCATAGTTCATCTTCAACGTTTATTGATCATGAAATACAAAAGGAAAGACCAGGAGTAGTTCTGGGTAAATTAGCAGCCAAGAATGAGTTGCGAAAGTATCCTCTGAATGCAGAATATGTTCAAAACCGCAGTTAAGTTTTTATTTCGACTTAAGGAATGTACGGTGGGGTTTTGGCGCCAAGTTTTAATTCGTATCTTATTACAATGAATATGCACCATTGATGGCCGCTCATTAGGACAGGAAACTGTTCAGAATGCTCTTAATTTATGGTTATGTTGATACAAGCAGCTCCACGCAACAGTAACTAACCCAAGAGGATTTCCAAACGGCGGAATACACGAAGAGACTGTGCAAAGTAAAATAACACCTTTTTTTAAAAGCGTTGATCATTTCACTGTTTATAGAACAGGAACTGTCGTCTAGGTCAAGAGAAGTGTGGATTACCTTCATCGCCCTAATGGTGTGAACTCCGAATGACGCCACGGAGAATAGAGTCTGAACTTGAGTAAGGCTTTGAATGAAGCGTCGGCACTGCGGCCCACAGCCTAAAGAGCGCTACTTATCCATGTGAGCAGAAAAGTGTCTAGAAAAACTTGTCGAAAAAAGATTGATAATATAGCTACTTGGCGACAACAGCAGAGCCACAGAGAGGAAAGCGTCTTTCTTACGGATGTGCTTGAAGCGGGAACAAAACCGAGTTTCCAGTACAACAAAGATTTCCTGTTAATCTATTAGACGAGCGATACAAACAAATCTTTCGTAACTTCTCTTTGTTCAATTAACTCTTTTACCTGCTTGCTATATTTGGACATATGGGGCGAAAAAAACACAGTTCGTTCTTCAAGTGTGAAGTGATAAACAATAATTGTGGCTACGTTAAGTTTTCGAAATACCATTACATTACACGGAAAGATACATAAATGAATAAATACCTGCAGAACGAATGAATGCCATGGTTAGAATGTAGATCCACCCGAAGCTGCGGCGAAAAACACAGTTTGAGTGAGTTGGAGGAACATGTCGCACGAGAGAAGCCACTGTAAGAAACATGTGCAAGGGGACAGAAATGGACGAAAGAGTTCTCTAAATAGTTAAACAAAGGATACAAATACCGATTCAAGTGAAGCCTCACCGTTCGTAAACCATGGCTATTCAAGTAGTAGGACTGCTTATCGAAGACTCGTGAACGTGTGACTACAACGCATCGAGATTAACTGAGGGAGACACGCGCCCGATATCGTCTCCTAACGATAAGCTTCAAACTATTGTGTTTTAATTGTTGGCAACTTGACAAGTTCAATGAGCTGTCAAATAATTGAGGATAGAAATGACAGCTTGAGATGATCGAAAACTCACGTGCGCCCTCGTTGAAAGTGCACTAGTCGAATTTCCCATTGCTAATCCGTACTATTCGCAACCCCCTGCATCTCGGTCCTGGCCTCTTTGAATTATTCGTTCGATCTTATTCTCTTCTTGATATTTCTTTACACTATGTTATCACCTTGACACATTTCATGGTATAAATGTCTATTATAGGAGTTACGGGGAGTGAATGATCTACGCTTCCTGTTTTGTTGAAGGCCAGTGGTTGATTCCTTGAAAGCTGAAACTCAATGCCTCAGGTGAATTGGTTATATCCTGTTGAACTCGTCTCATCGCCTCGGAATCCATTATGACCTAAGCAAAGCACACTGCATAAATTAAATATCAACATTTATCTCATTAAAACCAAACAGACTTAATGTTTGCACTAACTGTACTTTTAGCAGCACTGTTAATCATAAAAAGCTAGAAACAGCATTTTTTCTGCAAATTTGTTTCGCGAAAACGCAAGGCGCTTTTCTTGTGAAGCAGATGCCAATTGCATTTTCCGGCGACACTTTTTTTAAACGACCCGTTTGAAGCCAGGTCGAGATGGGCCTATCCTTTACGCCTTCGAGTCTGGTTATACAGACTACAATTCGAACCTTTTGTTTATTGTCTTAAACTCATGAGTAAATCCCCTCAAATGTTTTGTTTTGTTTAGCTCTAAGTGTTGTTTTTGAACCAAAGTTTAAAACGCTCCTAAATACGTCGAAAGAAGAAAAAAAAAGTTAATTTGTCAGTTTTTATTTTTATTCAATCTAAGTATGTATCATGTTATCATGTATGTGTTTTTCTAGTTTTCTAAGTTGTGTTTTACTATTTCACAGACAAGAAATCTTCAATACTTAGAGTTTTCTTAACTCAGTTGTTCTAATTATTTCTATAATTTTCCGCCCTCGCACTTTATGGGAAACAGTAGCTGGAATATGGCTCATAGTAACTTGTACCGCCGATACTATAGTTTGTTTTTATACACTGTAAAGTTCGAGAAACTCGCTACAGTTCAGATCAAGTAAATGCAACAAAGATCCGTCCATTTCTATGATGTTACCAACTAAGTATTTCCCTTCTTGTCCATTTTCTGGGATCGCAAAGTTGTTTTCAAGGGCCACGGTGATAGTTTAATGAACGCATTACTGATGGCCGGCTTTTAGCGCAATCTGGGGGAGAAGTATTGAAGAGCTGTGATAAAAGAAAAGCAAGTGTGTCTTCATGCTGCTTTAGGCTAGTGACAAAAGATATATCTGTGTAATCCAGCGACAACCTTACTTTGACCTTGGCTGAGTCGGCAACTGAACTGTGCATGACTGCCAAGCGGGGGCCTCTGGTTCGGTCCCCGGCCACGTCAGTCGTACGTACAGTAGTTCTTTCGGCGCCACACCGTCCGTGGACAGGCCGGGCGTAAAGCCGTTGGTTCAAGCCAGTGATCCTCACTAAAAAAGAGGTAGCAAGGTTTGGCTTCGTCGGTAGATAAATAAAATAGATAAATTGCTAATGCTTAACAGCTGTGTATGAAAAAGAGTGCTTTTGAGTTTTGTACGTGAAGTGGAAAATCGGACCCAGGCTGCCAGCTCCTGGGGGACAACACTAGTATGTCTTTGGCGTGCACAAAAATTAATGAAAGTTTTTGATTCATTAATGTAGAAGTTATTGAGATTGTAAGAGCCACGCTATGTTAAAAGTTGACAAATAAAACCTGATCACCGGTGGCTCCTAAATGACTTACACAAACAGCATGAGATATTTTGTTGGATGAAAGTAACTTACCGCGCTTAATATAAATTAAAACACACTAATTTATGTGAACGGTGAACCTTTTCTTTTCAACATTTTAGCAGACTAACGCGTTTTGCTGCTTCTTTAAAGTGCGGTATTTCCAAACGAGGTTTAAACTCAGCTAAAGCAGGCTCGATAAGATTCGTGCTCGGTAACCTTGGAAATGTCAATGGAAAAACGGGGAGGGGGGAAGTATTCCTTGTGCTCCCGATCTTCCTCATTTTCTTCGCCCTTCTATGTTACCCCTTATCGAAAACAACCCGGCACGAGTAGTTATCATTTTAGTTATTGTTTGTTGTCGCCTTCGATAATATGTGTGTGAATGCAAACAAAAAAAAGCCCGAGAAAGAAGCTTATCTGAGATCTTCATCGTTATCATTATCACTACCGTTATCATTATCATTATCATTATCGTTATCGTTATCATTATCGTTATCGTTATCATTATCATTATCGTTATCATTATCATTATCATTATCATTATCATTATCGTTATCATTATCGTTAACGTTATCGTTATCATTATCTTTATCGTTATCGTTATCATTATCGTTACCGTTATCATTATCTTTATCGTTATCACTATCGTTATCGTTATCATTATCATTATCATTATCATTATAGTTATCGTAATCGTTATCATTATCACTATCGTCATCGTTATCGTTGTCGTTATCGTTATCGTTATCATTATCGTTATTATCATTATCACTATCGTCATCGTTATCGTTATCGTAATCGTTATAGTTATCGTTATCGTTATCGCTATCGTTATCGTTATCGTTATCGTTATCGTTATCATTATCGTTATCGTTATCATTATCGTTACCGTTATCGTTATCTTAATCATTATCGTTATCATTATCGTTATCGCAATCGTTATCATTATCATCATCGTAATCGTTATCGTAATCGTTATCGTTGTCGTTATCGTTGTCAATATCGCTATCGTTATCATCACCGTAACCGTTATCCAGTCGTATATCTAATAATGAGCTGTTGTTATTGTTTTTATTATTTTACTAGGAGTAATCATAGATAAGTGAAATGCTTCCTACTGATGACGTCATATTTCTGAGTTCTGTTCGTCGCAATCAGTTTACCCACCAAATGTGAAAGAATGCACTGATTACTGTGCATCGCCCAAATTCCTTATAATCTTTTTTCTATGTTTTCTTTGCAGCCAAAGAACTAAACTACATCAAAACTTATAAGTCAAACAATGCTTTAGCTTTACTCATGAATCAGTGATTTGCCATCTCATGCCACGCCACGCTAGCTAGCTAGGTTGTGTACCGTCCCCAGTTAGGATCCTCGACTGGTGCATTTGATCGGCTTTTTCTTGCTCGCTAAAAATTTTTTTCAAAGAGAGAAAAAGTGTTTTTTTTCTAATTTTTTTTCGGGATAAGTCTTAACCTGTTAAATGTTTAAAAGACCGTACAAATCCATTGCGACAAAAAGATTTTCGTAAACTTTGGCTGATAAAGTGAAGGTTTTGTCGCACGTTTCATTCCTTAAACACATCAGGGCACAAAGTGATGTCGTAATAAATACTTCCTCTAGTGCTTTTTGTACCCATAAATTTGTCAATCCCGGAATGTGACAAAACAGTTACTGACTTCTTGTGAAAATAAACCGCAAATTTTTAATTCAAACTTATAGCACCCAAAATGGTAAATCGTGGCGGTTACAAATCACTCTTGGCGGGACAGAATAAATTTTCCATAGGCAGCTCACAAGATGTTATTATTATTTTCATTAGTAGTTTTTAAAAAATAAATTTCCTTGAAAAGTACTTATATCAATTGTTCATAAACCTAAAACCTTTGTGGGTGTTTTACAATAAAAGTTAAACTTAAATTAAATGTTAGCACTGAATTTGTCAGTTGGTAGTTTCAATAGTGAAGCCTACATTTCTGGCACCATATTTTCTAAATGTTCTGCTTGTTGTTGAGCTAGCTCTCTTGAAAGACAACAGTTCTAGATGAGGGCAGAAAGGATACACCGGCCTGATCCGAAAGATCGTCTTGTAGTATAGCTCTCCCTTCTTCAGGGCTATTATTGTTATTACTACTATTCATTATTGATTGTGATTATGATTGTGATTGTGTTTGTGATTGTGTTTGTGATTACGCGATTAATATTATGTTTGTGATGGGTTGTTACTGTGATTGTGATCGTGTTTGTGATTACACGATTATGATTAATTTTGTGATTATGATTATGATTACTTATTGTGATCGCAACTATGATTATCAGAGCTACTATCAAAGTTAAATAGCATCACTATTGGAATGTGCGTGATTTAGTCAGAAAGCAAGAGCCGCAACTTAACCAGTTCCGCATGGATATAGAAATCTATATCTTTAACAAACACCGACAACCAACACTTCTGTTCTAGTTAATTCTCTCATTAAACGTGCGTTTTCATATCTGCTCCTCATATATTGACTCTTTTTTTAAAGGAGCTAAACTGCTTCAAAACTGACTTTACTTAGCCACTCGGCAAACCTTAAACGTTTTAAGAATTAGGAAAGGTTATGGTTGATTTTTCTGTCGTGCGTCTGCGCAGCGCGTCTGTTTCTTACGCCTTGTCACCGATGTACGTTATAAGCTTTTCTCAGGGTATAAAAACCACTTACTAGACAAGCTCAGCTGTATAGGGAGCCGCTAAAACTATATAGAGTGAGGTCAGTTGAGTTTAATTACAACCGATCAAATATATTTGCTACAGTTTTGTCAAAATGGTTATTTCCTTGAGCATTTTACATATGCAGTTAAAAATTTAAATTTTTAAACGATTTTATCGATCTCGTATGTTGTCTCGTATGTATCGTTAGAAAACGCTAGGTCAATACACTAATGCAGTAATGATATTTCCACAAAGAGAAAACGTCACCTTTTTTTAACAAAAACTTTTTGCTCGATATTACACAAAAATATACCAGAAATAGCATAGAAGTGGTTTTTATTTACACTAGATAAGAACAAAACTTTTTTTTATCTGTGAGAAAGCCCCGCAGGAAAACTGGTATACGAGCGAGATCGCGATCAAACGGTATTTATGTATTTGCACGATTTTCTTATAAGAAACAGTAACTTTCGGCTGAGGATGGGCTGTTAAGTTTTATTTATTTATTTATAACCATATTTACACAGTGGGCATTCTCACGCAAGTGATTTTTAGAAAGGCCCTGATAAAACGAAGTCTAGTTCTTAAACTCTTTGGCGATTTCAGCGTCAAATTGCTAACACTTGAATTGTTCTAGTTTCCGGATATTTCCAAAGAGTGGATTGTGGATTAATTGCCGGGAACAACAGTCGTTTTCGGTTGCTTTAAAAAAAAAAAGAGCTGAGCCTGAGGGTCTGCGTTTATCATTCAATCAGCCATGGCTGACTACGGCCCCATTAGATACCAACACTTTGTCCTTCAGTAGTACATACGAAACGTGGAGAACCAAGGACATTAAAGCGAACTGGTCGATGGCACAGTATACTTGAGAACCTATCGATATTGTTTTGAAGAGCAATGAAGTATTTGACGTTTTTTTTGGGACTTCGTGATTTACTCCTTTTTCCACAGTCAAAAGAACTTTTCCCGTGTCAAAACTCAGGCCAGGTTAATTAACACGTTTTCTAAAACAATTGAACAACATTCAAGTTAATTGTTAAAAAGCGGCCTTTTAAATCCTCTAAGCACCTTTTCCTAGTAATTGTATTTGACTAGGCGCACTCCAGATAAATATTTAGTTCCAAGTTTCTAGTGAATTATTCGTGATATTGAAATTTGGCTTATAAACTAGTGCAAACACAAGATGATATTTACAACAGTGTGTAGTTGATAATAAGCAATGCCTGAAAAGTTCGTTTTTCTTGGGGTCAAGTTTCAGGTTTTTGCAACTGCAAAGTTATTTTATTATTTAAACAATCGAGGAAAGCTTGGGCATAGCAGAGTTTAACCCGGAAATGGGTGGGGTATCGCGGACAATGGGATGGATAATTATGGATGTTTCACTTTTGTCGGTGTAGTTTGAGGATTGCCTGAGACTGAAGGACACAATATAAACAATTTATCAAAAGAAAAAAAAAACAGAACGCGAAAGTAAGTGTTACAAAACTAACCTGCTCTGACGAGGTTTTTTCCCACCGATTTGGTATGTCAACGAGAACTTTGAGACAAAATGTGCTTTGTTCCGCATAACTGATTAAGTAGGAAATTTATCAAGTCACTAACAGGAAATGATCTTTCGCTTCATATTGTCACCTTTCCCACTAGAAGCAAACGTACCCCCTGCCGGCATTGGTGAAATGAACTAGTTCGTGTGATTTCCTCGCAACTTCACAATATCAAACTGTAAGATTTTGCGTCCGGCCGTGTTTCTGAAAACTCAAGAAAGAGAACATCTGTCATATGCAATGCGAGGGCGAGAGTTTATCTTGATCTTCGGGATTGTTTTGTAAGTTAATCCCAAAATATTACAAGGGTTTCTGTTCTTGTGCATTGATTAATTGAAGCCACGCGAGCGAGTGAAATGTATCAGAACATTTACCACGTTAATGTTCTAAAGAGTGAGAGAGTTTGCCCTTTGGTCAATCAATTCATCTGGCCTCTAACTGTGAGTTCATCTTATCTGTCAGGATTTTCCCGAGGTTGTTTCTAACCCAAGAACCGACCCGTCTGCTGCGAGGTTTGTACATGTGTTGTGTTAGAGAATCTCTAGGTGATTTTACGTTCTGTTTGTATGACGTCGGAGAGCGCTCGCTTTTCCCTTTTGTAAGATAAATCGAATTCACTCAGCGTGTCGCACACTTACTTTGAACCTTAAGATTTTTGTTAAATCGTTTATTGCTAGAACAATTGCTCAATGTTGGCGTTGTAACAGATTGACTTTGAGCAGCCTTATCAATCTATCATCGTTTAACTTGGTCCGTCCTCGCTTGATGTTTACAACTTGTTAGTGACTAAATGAGAAGTAAATCCCTCACCGAGGTTTGTTTTTTGTCATAAAAGCGTCTGTTCTACACTCATGTCTATCCCACTTTGTGATGACATTTCTTTGATGAACCCAAATGACCTTTTATTTTGGTTCAACATTTAATGATTTATATGTTAAAGAACTATTTGTGACTAGATTAAGCCGCGAAAGACGGCGGGCAGGCTCACTATTGAAAACCCAACCCCATGATAACTCAATCGTAAGCCGAGCAATCCAAAATTTGAACTTTATATCTTGATGCAAAACTAAAATTGCTTAACTTGAAAGTTTAGGATGTGTTGCAAGTTTCCATAACACGTTGTTCCTATACTGACTTTAGTCTATGAAACAAAACCCAGTTGTTGTCGGTACGATGCAGAGCTTTCAACAAACACAAGTATCGCGGGTCAAGTATTGTGCCACTCTTCTTCAGCTTGCCCCTGCTCTGTGCATTGAGCTAACTCCCCACTCAAAACTACTCTTTTATACATTCTCTTAGACTAAATTAAGAAACCATAAGTAGTTTGTTGTTGGCTATCGGGTTAATTACAGTTATTCGACACTTCATAAACTTAAAAACTATAATCTTAAACCTAAAGGCTCAGTATTTGATAGTATTAGTATTATATTACTTGAAATAGTTACATAGATTTTGTGTTGTCTATCTCGGTTCTTAAAAGGAACGTACAGCATTTCCTACTAGTACTGAAACTATTAAAAAGCCGCAATATCTATTCAAATTTCTATTACAAGTTTAATTACAGAAATCAATGTTTGTAGCTACCACCAGAAAGCCACGTTTATTATTGAACCAGGGCTACTCTCAGTTCGGTTTACACTCTTCGAAAGCAGCTAATTTCCTCTTGTTTCTTTGTGACGAAACTAAATTCAAAATTTTGTAGCTTTCTCGTGTTATTAGAGCTGAATAGAACAGAATATAGCCAACTCGAGGATCTTTTGTTGTTGTATCAAACACAAAAAACTTTGCAAACTAAAGTTATTTGTATACGTGCAGTAATACAAGTGATTTTTCAGCGTTATGTTTTGTTAATAACCTTCTATTCTTCTTCTTCTTCTTCTTCTTCTTCTTCTTCTTCTTCTTCTTCTTCTCCTCCTTTTTAGTCTTCTTTTCCCTTCTCTTCCCTTCTCTTCTCTTTTCTTCGCTTCTCTTCTTTTTCTTCTCTTCCCTTCCCTTCTTTTTTGCTCTCTTTTCTTCTGTTTTCTTCCCTTCTTCAGTCTCTTCTCTTATCCTTTTTTCTCTTTTCTTCTCTTCTCTTTTATTCGCTTCGCTTCTCTTTCCTCCCCTTCCTTTATTTTCGTTTCTCATCTTTCCTCTTCTCTTTTTTTTTCTCTTCTCTTCTCTTCCCTTCTCTTTTCTTCTCTTCTCTTTTCTTTTCTACTTTTTTCTTCTCTTCTCTTCTCTTCTGTTTTCTTCTCTTATCCTCTCTTGTCTTTTTTTTCTGTTCTGCCATCTTCTCCTCTCTTGTCCACTTTTCTCTTTTTTTCTCTTCTTTTCCCTTCTCTTCTCTTCTCTTCTCCTCTCCTTTCTTCTCTTCTTTTCTCTTTTCTTCTCTTTTTTTCACTTATCGTTATCAACCTTCAGGTTACAAGTGGCGTTGGTTAACTTTTGTAAGATTTCCGTTGCGCTCTAAAAAAACACGCTATTTTAAACAGTTTATATCACTCTTCGGCAACTGAAGACACCCAGTTAGTGCGTACTGGGACACCTTTTTCTAGCTGCATTTATAAGACTTACAAGCTAAACCCTTTCTTGGTCTCGAGCCAATTTTCCCATTATATATTGGCCGCCATTATTTGACTCCCCTGGACAGGACACTAACCCACCACAGGTTAGCCCACAGCGGAACTGGCACTCATTTATACAGTCTTGTTTAAGGGCACAACACAGGGGTCTGACAGGCAGGGCGCTAGGGTAACGGGTCGAACTTAACACGTTAACCGCTCAGCCACTGCGCCACCAACTGCATTGATATTTAGAGCGTTGTTTTACAACAGTTACACGGCCTGCTTATATTCCCCTATTTATTTTGAACGTCTTTTTTGTCATTCTTGTTTGAACGTTCTTTCTCCCATTCTTGGATTTTGGCCTACATACCCAGCAATCCCTTAGTTTATCAGTTGCATCACCAACTACTCTGTTCTTCACGGTTCTGCCCAGTCGTTACTACCAACTGCTCTGTTCTTCACGGTTCTGCCCAGTTGTTACTACCAACTGCTTTGTTGTTCACTGTTCAGTCTAGTCGTTACTACCAACTGCTCTGTTGATCACTGTTCTGCGCCGTTGTAACTACCAACTACTCTGTTGTTCACTTAAATGGAAAACCTCGTTGCTAAGTTATCGCTCAAGTGTTTGTAAAAATCCGTTGAATGTTATAATAAAAGATACGATTCGCATAGCTTAAACATTTGGTTTGTGCCTAAATATTTCACCTTGCGCTTACTAGTCTTCCTATAATCTTTAATGGCGCGCCCGTGTTTTCTCTGTTTTACTGTAGCCATAAGTTACGGGCATTTAGTGTACGCTACAAGGTGCGTAACTTTAGACTTTCTCTAGTTCTAGGCAGTGCTAATTTTTACTTAAAGCGTTGCATGTTTTGTCTTGTACATGTAATTCTTGGTGTTTCTATCGACTTGCCCAGTGGAGAAAGATTCCTTATAAGGGACATCGAGTCTTATTATTTTTTCTCTATGGAACCACATTCTGTATCACAATCCATACCTGACTTACTGCTCAACAGTCAGGGCCTCTACCTAGTTCTGTCACCTACCTTAACAGAATATTTTTACTACAGAAACGAACTGTGAGAGCTATCGTGCACTCATTCTGATTACCTAATTGGTTCACTTTTCTTTGATCTCAAAATACTAGATATATTCAAAATCAGTGCTTTCCAGACTGCTAAATTTATATTCTCCTGTTATCACCAAAATCTACCTAGATTGTTTTCAAATTTATTTATTACCAGTAATCAAGTCCATGGTTACAATACTAGAAATGCCCATCATTTTCGTTCCCACCCTTGTCGGACCAATATCAAACATTTTACCATTTTATTTCAGGTCTTGAACTCATTGTGGTAGTCCTTAGCTTCATCTTCTTTTTCTTCTTCTTTTCCTTCATTCAAACGAAGATTAACCAAATTGCTATTGACCTGATAACTACGGAATTTGTTCTCTCTTTTCCGTATTTTAAATGTAGCCAGTCTGTTATAGCTTCTACTCAAGAAAACTTAATCAATTTTTCATTTAACGAGGAGGCCTAGGCCTCGTTTAAGCTGTTTGGTTTCTGAGCCTCCCTCGCCACTCCCCTGTATGTATGTCGTAGCGAAAGAAATAAATAAACATTAGCTCCCTAAACTTTTGTAAATAAATAAATAAATGTTAAGGCTCAGGCTTAACCGTAAGTGTAACAAATATTTCCCGACGCCTAGTTGTCTGTGTTTCTGTTCATCAAGTATAATCATCATGTTGTTTGGAAACCATTTTTGTTTAGGAAAATGTCCACGACAGATTATACGATTACGAGGACTTAGAGGAAATCTTCAAAGTCCCGGATATCCGACTCAGTATAAGAAAAGACAGACATGCATTTGGCACATACAAGTGAGTGGTCGGCTTGCCAAATCAGTTTGTTTTAATTTGTGGCAGTGGTTTGTAGGAATAATTACAGAGAAAAAAATTGTTTTTGTTTGTTCAAAGAATTGTGAAATAAGCTTGCACTGGAAATGAAAAATATTATCATTTCAATCTATTAGCATAGTGCAGGGACGATGAATGTTGTTTACCAGTTAAAAAATCTGCAGCTCCTGTACACTTGCAGGGTACTGAGTTCACACTGTCGGAATTTGTGGTTTAACAAACTCAGTGTATCGTTTAAGACCTTGGCATAACGCGCGCGCCAAATAGTGTTGTATTGAATCTTTCAACGTCGTGACCTAAGATATGTTAGACACGCACGCAACTTCAGTTGAATGTCAACGCAGGATAGAAGCACTTAAGTGTTCCAGAATGTATAGTAAGAGTGTTGAAAAATACAGAAACTTGCCTTTTCTCGCCTTGTTGTATTTCAAGCTTGATGAATTCTGGGTGCATATTCCTCCAAGAGTCGGAAACAAGATGAGAAGGGGGAAGCTTGGAACCGTGGGAGTTGTGTCTGTATATTTCTCAAGCGTCAGGGACAAGTTAGTCAACACTAATAACTTCGCAAACTGTCCCCTCGACTGTTTTATCCTCAGTTTCACTGTTGGTGTCTATAACAAATCCGATATATGATCCTTAGGGTCACGGGGAGCGGCGGGTGGGGTGGAGGGGGAGTGGAAAAAGGGCGGGGGGGGGGGAGAGGAAAGAGGGCGGAGGAAATCGGTAAAGTAACGCAGCCTCCAGTTTTAACATTAGAAAGGGTTGAAAGATCTGTCTCTCATCTTTACCTACAGGTTCAAAAAGGCTTTCAAGTTCAGTTGGTGTTCAACCCCATATTTGATGTGAAATCGTCCAAGCGTTGCAACGATGATGCAGTGTACCTTAGTTCGATCAAGCAGAGCTTCCGCAGCCGCAGACCAAGCATTGCTGGCTCACATACTATCATTTTCTGCAACAACGTTAAACCGTACAACCACACTGTCGTGTCACCCACTACGGACTTGTGGGTCAAATTTAGAGCGAGCCGGAGAGGTGGTGGAAAAGGTTTTCGGGCAAGATTTACAGCAGTTGGTATGGAAGTTATCACTCATATAAACCACGCGAGCTAACTCAAATTGTCTAACTCAATTCTTGAGTACTTGTCCAAATGTTTTTCGGAGTTGTTTTCTTACTATAAGTCAAGTTTGTTCGATACGTCTTTAGTTTGGTACTTGATCTATATATCTAGACTTAGAACTTGACGCGACGGTATGCGCGATGCGATTGGCTGTTGTTGTGTATTTTAAAACGGATAAAACCCCTGAGTGATATCACGCCAATTGTATGCACGCATGCTAACAGCGCGCCGCCGTTAATTGCTACCATTTTGAGAAAATTTATTTTACAAAGGCAATTAAAATGCTTGTGTCTCTCTGCACTAAGACGACTTTGGAACGCTCGGAAAACTTAGGTAATTCCTGCCGGCTTCGGCTCGTTTTCTCTCCTCGTTTTGTTAGTGTGTGTTGCAGAGACAAGCGTCACAAGGTTAACGTTTTGTTACTTTTGACAAAAACCGCTTACAAGCTAAAGGCGTGTATATTGGTTAAAGTGTGTTTCCTTATTCAAATTACGTTTGGTGTTTTTTACTGCTTTGTAAAATACACTTTTTCACCTTTCGTACTAACCTGAGTTGAACTGTTTGTCTCATAACTTACTAAAGATATCGACGAATGTAACCGGACCACGAACCCCTCGTTCCATTATGGCGGCTGTCAACACAAATGCATCAACACGCATGGCGGATACCACTGCTCTTGTCGCACTGGATACAAGCTGTTGCCAAACGGTAAAAACTGTATCGGTAAGTCAAAGTTTTCTCCTCCTTTTCGGTTCTGTTTATCTACAACTTTGTTACAAGTAAGCATCATATTAACGATTGAGTATACTTTCATATGAAAAAGGCGCTATATAAATGCATCACTTTACTTTACTTTAGGTCAGTAGGTGCCTAATTATAACCCCTTAAGGGAGGGGTCCGGCGGGAGAGGGGAAGGGTTGTCTCTGACAGAGGAACATTAGTGGGAGTTTTAATTGTAGTAAACTCAAAAGAATTAAGACTCTACTTTAAGGGCTGTTCACTTGCTTGGTGCACCGTGCTTTGCAAAAGCCCCATCCAAAATAAGCTCTGCATCTCCACACTACATTTCGCATTCCCTTTAAAATAAAACAAAGTTTTATACAAGCGTCAAAAGTCGATTAACGAAGCCGTAGAGCTTGAAGCCTGCTTTTGGAATGTAGTGATGAAGATACATCTTAACCCTTTTGTCTTTTAGAGAATCAAGAATACAGGGTGTGGTTCTCCAAAAACAAATACGAAGCGACCGTACCGTACAGCTTCCAGGTGGGAGTTCCAATTATCAAAACTATAGCGCGATCAGCACGCAATGACGACAGACCGCTGGCCTTTAGTATTGCTTCAGTGAACAGCAGACCGTCGACCTCAAGGCATAACCCATTCAAGATAAATTCTGAAGGTGTGTAGAGCATAAAAACTAACACAAGCTTATAGAGAAAGGAGGTCCTTTCTTGTTACAGATTTTGCCTTAAGTTATAGCCTAAAAAGTTTTTAAAATCACGAAAACGTTTTCTCCCGTTATCCTCAGTATCCTTCAATTAGCATACCTGTGTTAAATTGTTGCAGTAAAAGAATTGACTTGTTTGTTCATGATGGTTTTTCCCGCGCGATGAACATAAATGGGATCCACTCTTTGTTTTATAAGAACCTTTTTTATAAGAGTATCAGCCTGAAAATCGCCAAAAATTTAAGAACATGTTTAGAACATGCTGAGGCTGAGAGAAGGTGCATGAAGAACATTTATTTATGACAATAACCTATTGCAAATAATTCATACAGTGTTATTAAAAATTTGCTTTCAGGGGGCTTCTTGATCACATGTTTTTTTCATTTCCCAAATCGCAGTTCTTACAGGTATATCTCTTTCAAGAGACAAACTGTCAAGAAAGTCAGTACCAGCTACTACTACTAGACTTCACAAATGTATCACACACGATACACGAGTTATTAAAACTCAGTGAGGATATTTCAAAAACATGTTTAAGAACATTTGAGACTGATATCCTAAAAAAATTAAGGAAAGTTCAGCCTCAGTAGAAAAATTTGACGTTCTTATAAGTAAAAAGAGTGTATTGTCTTCAATGAGTTAAAAAAATGTTTTAGCAATTTGGTTAATGATTTACAAAAACGTTTTAGCTTATAATTTCAAACATTTCACAAGCAAAATATTATGGCACTGTGCATTTTGTTGGCGCTCTTAAACCAAAATATATCGCACATTTCCCATGCATGCCTCGAGGCTATTTTACGCAATACGATTTTGGCCTGCGTGCCCGCTCGGTCGATACGCGGAACGTCCCGGAAGAAACTCCGAGGGGGTAGCAAGTCTTGTAGTACTCGTGAGTAAGGTATACGAAGGCCTGCTTAGGAAGCCTTATTAGGCATTAAAGTACAATAAGAAAGTAAAACGCCATCAATGAGCAGATATTTGGTCGCTTTGACATTAGTTGGATTATTTAGCTTCAGCCTATTCGTTTCCTTCGAACGCTATTTGTAGCCGTCGTTCGCACATCACAGAAATTTTTAGTTTTCTACAATAGTTTTGTTAAGAACATTTCCTTGTTTGTTGTTGCTTAAAAGCCATAGAACACAGCTAGTTTACACTTGCGACACAAATAACCTTGACACAGAGAGACTGCAGAGTAACTGCAGTAATGCCTCTTGTGTCGCTTACTTTGAGTTTGTGTCTGGAGTTTCTTAATCCATCGCTAAATTTTATTTTAAGTAACTTTCGCAAAAACTGACATTATCTTGGTTTTCGCCCTAAAATAGTGATCGTTCACTGAGAACATTGCAAGGTGGAATAGCCAATCAGAATGCGCGGGGAGCGCTGTTCAATGACTTGGTTAATACCAAAGCCTGCTAATCTCTATGTTTCTTCATTAGGGACTAGTTTCTTGCTATTTTGTAATTATGTTGCATTTTGCAGGTGTTATCATGCTAAAACGGAGCTTACCGCCTGGCAGGAGAGTCTTCCTCCTCCGCATTGAGGCCCGAGTAAACGACCTTAGCCTAGCGAGTGTTGAGGTGAGAATAAAGGTGCAAAAATCTACCGTCGGTCCTTTCCTTCTCTTCAAAAACAGTAATTTCATCGTGATTCCACCAAACTATGCCACCATTGCTCGCAATGCTAAACTGTTGCAAGTGGAAACTGTAGCTTCAGATAGATCCCAACTTTCTTACGTGAGATTTCATCTTAAGAAGGGATCAAGATTTTTTAAGTTTGATTCAAAGGAAGGAACTCTAAGTATTAAGCAAGACCTGTCAAGGATTGTAACGAAAAGATCCAGAGTGTTCAACGTAACGATCGTCGTTACTGCCCGAGCTGGAAACCGTAACCTACAAGGTACCAACGTTTTTCATGTGGTGGTTGTCCCACCAAACAGTGGCAGTGATTTCGTGGAATCGTCTATCAGGGCTGTTAACCAATCAAAAGGAAACAGACAACCCGGGCCAGATCCCCGGCATAAGCCTGCGACGAAGTTTTCTCTCCATCGTTTGTTCCGGCGACCTTCGTTACAAGTTCAAAAAATCTCATCTTCAGAGTTAAAATTCAATCGGATTATAAATGAAATCAAGCATCAGGTGGTTTCCAAAGAAATAGGTAAGTTCCGTCGACGGATATGAGTGAAGCATAATCGATGTATGGTATTATGCTTTGTTGTGGGAGGCAGTGTTGTAGTCGTCAGGGCACTTAATTAATTGGAATTCTGGATTCTCGCAATTCGTAGTCGGAGCGACGATCGAATCTCACAGAAACCAAACAAAATTTTGTTTTGCCTTTTTGTTTTTGTACCTTTTTTATTCTCTTTTCCTCTTTCTTTAAAGTTTAATTTTTTTCTGAGTAAACTGTGATTATTAAGGCCGTTTCTGTATGTTTTTTAAAACCACGGAAGTTTAGCTTGGGCGGCCTGTGGTTTGTACAAATAATTCAAGGGCAATTTTAAAGCGAGTAAAGCAAGACAATTTCATGAGCCCATTTTATGAACCTCTTTATCTATTTTTCGTCTAGGTGCACGTGAGCGGCAACGAACGACGATTCTCCTTGGCCCTAAATCTGTGGTTTCTGATCCTAAAATATCTGAGATCCTGAAGCAGTTGGAATGTCCAACTCCGAAGGCAAATTGCTCTAATAAAGATTACCACTCAAAATTCAGGTAATCCAGCAATTGACAACAAAAAGTTCTCGTTTGCTATTTTGTCAAAAACTTACTACATTTTTGCAATATATAGTTTCAAATGAGGCCTTGTCGCTGGAAATCAAGAATAATCAGATTGAGTTTCGCCGAACTACAGCATCAACATAAACCCCAAAGTCAAGAGAAAAATTCTCCGAACTCGGTCGGGCTCGAACCCTTGACATACAAGACAGACCACAGACAAGTCGCTCTAAACATACTCCAATTTCCAGGGGCAAGGAAATTTACTTGAGCATGTATATCGTGTTTATATATAAATACTAGAGCAAGACAATATTACTGTATGTAACCATGGTTGATATACTCGGACTGGTTAGGAGCCACTGTTGTAAGTCTTTGTTCGCCTTTTTTGTTGTTGTCTGGCCTTGACCCTGCACTAAACACAAAAGGTCTTGAAACGCAAATCAACAAGTTGCCAAGTCAAAACATTCTCTCTATCACCTGAAACAAAGAACGTGCAGGGCCACGGTTCGTTTGATACCAAACAAAGCATCTTTGTACGTTCTTTGTGTTTCCCTATTGATTTCTGCCGGCTTTCCTAACCAGTCAGTATTATGTATTGATATAACTTAACTTCTCTTTCGGTATTACAGAACAATGGATGGCACGTGCAATAACCTAAACCACACCCTCTGGGGAACGGCGCCAGTTCCCTACAGACGAATGCTTGACCCAGCGTACTTCGACGTAGGCGGGCTCTCTGATCCTATTGGATTTCCCAACCGTCCTTATGCTCCCGACTTGCCATCGGCGCATGAAATCAGCAAAAGGTTTTTTATTCACATCGACAAAGCGAGTAGCGAACATGCTAGTGGCATGAAGTACTCGCACATGTTGATGCAGTGGGGACAATTCCTGGACCATGATATCACCTTTACTGCTGAAAGCGAAGGCTCGGAAAAATGTTTCCTACCGAAGTAATTAACAATCTTCTCTTTGCAGTTGTTGCATAGTTAATATATATACGGACTGGTTAAGAAACCTGTCTCTTTTTTTTTCTAGTCTTGACCCTGCACAAAACGTGCAGAAAACACAAAAGCTTTTGAAATGCAAATCAACAAATAACAAGTCAAAGTATTCTCACTAACACCGGAAACAAAAAATGTACAGGGTTGTGGTTCGTTCAACACAAAACAAAGCATCTTTGTACATTCTTTGTGTTTCCCTTTTGAGGTTTGCCGGCTTTCCTAACCAGTCCGTGTGTGGTTGTTGGGATTAGACTCGGCCAGATAGTTTCAATGGTCGTGGTTTCTTTTTCTTTATCATGATAACAAAAAATAACGGCAAAACTAACTTTAACAACATTGATAACAGTAATGATAATAAAAACTATAAAGTTTGTTTCATCACCATGCAAACAACATAAAACTGTCAAATCAAATCCGGACTTTTTTGTTAGCGTGTTTTTTTAGTTAATGGTTATCCAGGTGCGATAAGTCTCGATGTTAGTGTGTTTTTAATCGCTTTATTTTTTTCTCTAATCCAGGTGCGATAAGTCTCCATGTTAGTGTGTTTTTTAATCGTTTTCTTTTTTTTCTCTAATCCAGGTGCGATAAATCTCCATGTTAGTGTGCTTTTAATCGCTTTATTTTTTTTCTCTAATCCAGGTGCGATAATTCTCCGGAAGATTTTGAGCCCCCTTGCTTTCCTCTCATGTACCCAGACGGGTCGCAATGTACTATGTTCACTCGGTCAGCGGCTGCATGTCAAAGTGGTGATGGTCAGTTATTACCTAGGCAACAGCTTAATACAATAACGTCATTTATTGATGCATCGGTTATTTACGGCTCTTCCGACGACCAGGGCAGACATTTACGTGACTTGCTGAGTAAGTACAACTATACTGTAGACTTAAATTAAACTCGCAGTTAGAGATATCTGTCTTTACGTGGTCGCAGGGAACGTTCTCTGTCTTCCAATCTCCCAAAAATATCTAACATAAATTCATTGAAGCTTTAAAAAGCGTGCTAAAAGGTAGCTGTTACATTCATCAGTAAGATTACCAGGTAGTTTCTATGAATCAATAGTCAAAGAAGCTTGAAGCAACGAGTTCGATTCATTGAAAACGACAGCAAGTAGTCGAATCGTTCTCGTAGAAACCAACAGGTATAACTTTTATGATCTCTTTAAACCGATAAAAACGAGTGTTCGAAGAATCCGCCAATGTTTGCTGCCTATTGCTCAATAGACAGTGAGTAAAGTAGCCAATCACATTGCAGCATTCATGACAGTTCTACTAATTCAAAAACAGACGAGTGACCAGGGTTACACTTACTGAAACTTTAGAAACGTTCTCTGGTGAGCTAAACAGCTGCGAGCTTTCGGCTACCAGACTGTAGCCTTCAACGAACTAGAATGAAATCTAAAAGCGAAAAGACTATGATAAGAGTAAGGCGATCCTACTAATGTTTCTTTAGTTAATCGTTTTCATTTAAGCAGGGTTTCTTTTTTCGCAGTTTTATGATCTCCCACAAATTGTTTCAGTGTTATTTGTGCCCCTTTAAAAATCATCAACCATACGTAAAGGGAACAGGTCTTCTGCACGATATTAGGAAAGTCTTGATTTTTAGAACTAGTATTCCATAGCATGTGTTTATTTTATTAAAAATCTTTTAGTGTATTATTGTGCCGTCCTTCTTATCAGTTGCCTATGCTTAACTGACTATCTACAGACGACAAAGGTTACCTGAGGACCTCCCCTGGGGATCTCTTGCCATTTGTTAAGACAACCTTAAAGCCCCCACTCAGCATTTGTCAGGTGTTTGGAGGGTGTTTTGACGCGGGTGATTTCCGTGCAAACGAACAGATCGCCCTTGCCTCCATGCACACGATGTGGCTTCGAGAGCACAACCGCATTGCGCATGCGCTGCAGACCCTCAACAGACACTGGAATGGTGAGCGAGTTTACCAGGAGGCTAGAAAAATTGTCGGTGCACAGATTCAACATATTACCTACACCGAATACTTGCCTAAAGTCCTTGGCGCCGACGCTTTGCCACCTTATCGGGGTTACAGAGCAGTTGACCCGACAATTTCTAATGTGTTCGCTGCAGCAGCTTTTAGGTTCGGGCATAGCTTGGTGAGGCCATCCTTCGCACTCCTTAACTCAAACTACGACCCAGTGGCGCCCGAAGTACCTTTAATAAACGCATTCTTTAATAATAAATTTGTGCACAAGCATGGCATTGAAAACATCCTGTTAGGCCTCCTGGCAAACGTGTCGTTGACAGTTGACCGTGTGATCGCCGCTGGTTTGACGAAACATCTGTTCCAGCAACCCGAATCTGATCACGGATTTGACCTTGCTGCGCTTAACATCCAGCGAGGCCGTGATCATGGGTTAAAGGGGTATGGGGACTGGAGACGAAAGTGTAACCTACCACATGCAGAAATCTTCGAGGAGGCAAGAGACCAAATAAGGAACAGAAGACTGCGACGACTCTTGAGGTGAGATGCAAAAATGATTGTTTCTTTAAGAAACTATTAAACTAGGAGTTACCATCGGTCAGCTAGAATGCTGTTAGGGGTTGTTTCAGGGTTAAGAACCCTTCAACAATCTTCGCATGTATGCGTTCGAGAACGGGGGTCACTGTTCGGAGTCAGTCGAAGGTAATTTCCGACGGTGTAACGCTATCCAAAACTGGTCCACCGGTCGACCAATGAAGATGCCAAACCAACCTAGCATCTGAGAGACGCACTGGGAATCTTTACGCGGGTGCAACAAAACGCACAATTCCCTTTTCCTCAAACAGTTTTTATTGTTTCCTCTTCGCCATTGATACAACTTGAAAATCTCTTGTCTGATAATTGCCGAGATGACGCGCATTCCTGTATGTTAAATCACCGGGGAGAGTTTCCATCTGTCATGTGATAGTTTACAATTTTTTTTCCACGAGTAGATGTGTAAATTTCTTTTATAAAATAGATATATGAGTGTTTGTTTGCGTCGAAATGTGCGAAAAAAATAAAGAAATTACGTCACCGACATCTTCACTTGTGAGAATGTGGAAATATGTTACTCGTGTCCCGGATGTAGTTTAGTATGAAATCTATTGGTGGCATTTTTTTCAGTAAAACACTCATATCTAAATAATAAACAAAGACACCAATATCTCAGATACTTCCTTAGCAAAGATGTTACTGGTGTTCGAGAAGAATAAATCCTAGTTATTGTACCCTTAAAACGCTTTTGTTGCCAGTAAGCGTAATTTTTCTTATATAGGGACATTTACAATGACAATGTGGAACGCTCCGACCTTTGGGTGGTAGCTCTAGCGGAGGACCACGTGCCTGGTGCGTTAGTCGGCCCGACAACTCACTGCCTTTTAAAGGAGCAGTTCGAACGGCTGCGCGATGGCGACCGATTCTGGTACGAAAACCCGTCCTCCTTCACAGCGGAGCAATTGACCGAGATCAAGAGGACAAGCTTGTCACGTGTTATGTGTGAGAATCTGCACGGAATTGTTTCTGTGCAAAAGGACGCCTTCTTGACGGCCTCAGATAGTGTTAGAAGAGTCGAGTGCTCTGGCATCTCAAAGATGGATCTAGAATTGTGGAAAGACATTGATACAACTCCTGAACCAGGTAAAACCAGAATTAATTACTAAACTCTAGATATAATTGTAGGAAATCACAGCTACTACTACTACTACTACTACTACTACTAGTACTACTACTTTGTTTTGTGACAAAGTGTAAAAAAATGCTTTGGCAATATGTAAAAGTTTTTATATCATGCCAATAAAGCTACTACTACTACTACTACTACTACTACTACTACTACTAATGCTGCTGCTACTGCTACTACTATTACTATTACTACTAGTACTACTACTACTACTACTACTACTACTATAACTACTATACTACTACTACTACTACTACTATTTCTACTACCACTGACACCTTTACTACTATAAATGATGATATTACTTAACTTTATTAAATATGTGATAAAAATTTCCCTATGTGATTTATTTTTAATACCCCAGAGATTCCTCTTGTAAACATAGACCACAAAGGGAGCGTGTGGTCGGAGTGGGTTTACAGCACACGTAGGTCAACAGGTACCTGGGCTGTGGCTCTAGGGCGCAAAATCTGCAAAAATAGCATTGTCAGCATTCAATGCCAAACTGCTAGCGGCCGGCCGTGGAGGAGTACCGGCGAGACGGTGCATTGCCATCCATTGCTAGGTGTTTACTGCCGCACACGTGAACAGAAGAAACCAAGCGCCACGTGCAGTGATTATCGCTTTCGCTTCTTGTGTTCAACTAATCCGACTCAAGGTAAGTGAAGCAAGAAGGAAGTTCAAATAGCAACACTGATGTCAGCATTCATAGTTACCGTCGCTAGGTCAGCTCAATTTGTTCGGTGCCTGTGTGTGGTGTAGGAGGCCTGGGTTTGATTCGTGGCCGAACATTCACTTAGTAAAATTGTATTGTTTACTCCAATATCTTATATCGGTTTCAAACGGTTTTATTACAATCCGGTAATATTATCGTAAAAGATAGGGGAATTTCGAAATCTGAAATATTTGAAATACATGTGTCAATAATGAAATAACACAGGCTAAATGATTGAAATCAAAGGGAAATAGTTCCCCGGTATCGTCTCTGTTCTTTGCTAGTAGGGTCAACAAAACGCTTTGTGCGTGCACATGGATTAGTTAATTAGAACTTATGACGTAGAATATCATTGACTTGTCGATTCTGATCGATTCAAAAATAACTGAGGAGAAGGTTGCTTTAACCTCGAAAAACGGTTAGACGAACTTCGCGTCTTTTCGGGTAAGAGTTTTAACCCATAGGCCCCTGTTGAAGGGGACCTCGAGTCCTATTGCCTCTTCTCCCGTTAATCCTTGAGTCAAAATGTCATAAACTAAAGTGAACATTTTAAAATATTTTCCTTACCAGTGGTACTTACTATCATCGATATTGTTATCTACGTCGTTGTTGATATCAGCATTAACCACGCAATCGATTTTAAAAGCGTTCATGGCACTGTTGACTTGATACAACAATAGACTAGAGACTTTTTAAACAATGAGGGGAGGGATAAGCGGCAACACTGGACGAAAATGACGGTTTTTGAGATGCTGTAAGATTCTAGCTGCAATAGAAACAAACACGAATATTTTACTGTAGCATAGACGAAAAATGAGCCCGCGCGCTCTGTTTAGTGGTAGAAACACGCGGGATTTTTTAGTTGAAGAAGCTCTAAGAGAAAAACAAGCTCGAGCCGCAGGCAAAAACTTCGCCTTGCATTTCTTAAGTGAACTTTCTTCTGTCAATGAGCAGAGGAAGCAGGCGAGTTTTAAATTCCTTTCGTAAAACAGCCAATAAATCCTGCGATGACGTATGCAGGCACACTCAATTAATATTATCAGAGTGCATCACCACAACCAATCAGAACGCGTGTTCAATATACTATATTTTAAAACAGAAGATATCGAGTTTTTCTATTAGCAGCTAAGCAAAGTTATTCCACATAATTATCGTTTCAACTAATTTTTGTTCATTTTCAGAGCTAGTAATGACGGTTTTTTATGATTGTGTTATAGAATCAAATCAAAACAAGCCGCGAAGACAGCTTCCTTTTCGCTCGGACGGTGGATTCCGTTGTAATAACCGTAAGTTGATAGCAATCGATTGTCTGTAAAAACAGTATTTGCTTTAACTTAAATCTTCTTTCCTCTATTTCCTCTCCTTTACATTTTTTACCACATGTTATATCATGGGAAACGCTGCACATTGTTATTGAACGTTGATCCCTCTTAGAATCTGTTACATGTAGATTCCCCAAATAATCGACTATATTGACTGTTGACTTTCTGTTTTAAAGAATTCTAAGTCTAACAATGCTTCCTATAATTCCATAAAGAAAACGCGGCAAATAGCTTTTAGTATCTCTGCCTATGATTATATGCAAAGAACAGCATACTGGAACAGGAAGACGGTTGGTCACACGTGCTTAAAACACGGTACATGAGTTGAAGACAATTTTTGAATATACGAGGTTGTGCTTTCCTAATGGCGTTTCTCTCAAAGTTTTCTTGATCAATACTCAAACTAATTGCTGATTAATGTTGTACTTGAACTATAAGGGCACCTTAGATTATTTTTGTTAAGACTGATTAGAAGACTGTCCTGTACAAAGTACCAAAGTCAGTCCATAGCTCAGCGACAAACACTGACAACACGGGCTTGTGTTTCTTTTAAAAGGCGTCTGATTGTTATAAACCTTTCACTCATACGGCATTTATCAACATCTTAATTCTCCTTACAGTAACAAGAGTCAGGGTCCACAGTAATTGGTTCAATGCTCTTCTGGTAGCCCTGTCAGTTTTTTCTTTTCATGTTACGTTTTTGTTTACTTGCTTGCATTTGTACATGACTTTTATGAATGTAAGTGTGCATGTATGGCTAATTATTTATTATGTAATTTTATATCTTTTCTTTTCAACACAATAAACATGAAATAATAAATGTAAAGAAAGAATATGTGAAGATTTGTACTGTGAGAGCTGAATTACCAAATTCTCCCAAAATACTCGTGAAAATACGATGAACCTAAGTTGTAAGAATTTACAATTCTATCATTGGACCCTCGTTAAAATGAAAGGGTTGATTAAAAGCGTTCTCCCTTTTCACAGGGCTTCACCCACAAGATTTCCCGCTTTCATTCTTGGCTGATCAAACTATTACAATAGAAGGCCCTCTCTCAAACAACCCCAACAGTGAATATCTGAGAGCCGGCCAATACAAAAACCATGAAAAGAAACGATTCTTGATGAAGTTCGACATCAGACGCATTCCGAAAAGAGCAATCATTCATTCGGCACAACTGTGGTTATATTTAGTGGACGTCGAGAAAAATGACAACTCTCGAACGCCGCCCAACACTCTTGAGGCGTATCGTATAATCAGCACTGACTGGCTTTCGGCAAATACATCAAGCCTGGTTCCTTGGCACGATAATTATCTCGGATTGGGTAGCGATGTACACCGCAAGAGGTTAGTTTTCCGGCAAAGATTTTGTATCATTGATAGCACTGCATTAGCTTTGATGTGTGTAAATCACATGCATGCATTACAAGACTTATTGCTTGTTATCGGACGTTTCTCTCGGTATATTCACTTATACCCCACGTACAAGTTTAACAGTTTCTTATTTACCACTTTAGATTACAAAAGCATTTTCATTTAACAAGTTTCTTAAAAACGTAACGTGGAAAGCGTAGGAAACAGGCAATAGAGGACTAACGAGTTCCTACACCTCACCTTGGTTTTTAACATCAAAAGAGTGGAGACAAGGTGCTAAACAACTTAAAAACGAATGGCTACTGGCTAGTTATAGATTAAGCCAAGACAGAAAAGAGCATACTTCACAGGAAGACGTTGAATCGAGTGTGCACTCAAGTTTTATTAAAACCTGTTTCATTTATTTTATCTATTTAACCAAATTTCAAATCCATTACATTTTTAATTAAAAAAATAAAAAACAAGATGAACAAACAAATCTAACGAATGATGCAGAGGAGGGACTAGTATAGTCCCCTAAAGATGAAAAATACTTTAAAACTATACTGAAAAGGTTGTTCTGACATAAAACCTATTTTAAGATAGAATAGGCGCAAAAACACTCCTTTAAATCTTAACTGGACAAGACATCTGCCCAATCATCGGCTGCCAAATTTCGGGGATGCGCGCACTGAGAAACCAAAGGAATACAGTTTCGCGCCACTTTCAACACGTTGTCCACCGAAGGACGGGAAACTTAAGACGTACATTGGCACAACGGATAGAGAAACCAACGCGAAAGCAGTGTCATAGTTTGTTAAACATTCCTTTGGCAGACTAAATGGATTGTGTTCTTTTTTCATGATTATTTTACTTTATTGTCTATTCCTCCGAATTTTTAAAATCATTTTAATAATTAACTACTTTACTACAAGCGTAAAATCTTCTACTCGATAAAACTCAGTATCTAAAGGGCATTCTTGCAAGAAACAGTACTTTGAAAGTAACTTTCGTTTGCCTTTGTTTCTTAAAATGAATTCTGCTCATTTTCCCCTTTGAAAAAAAGACAGTTATTGTCGGTTGTCTTGTTCGGCGACGTGAACGCTCCTATTGTCTCCATCGATTTTGACTGTCAACACCACTACAAGCGTAAAATCTTCTACTCGATAAAACTCAGTATCTAAAGGGCATTCTTGCAAGAAACAGTACTTTGAAAGTAACTTTCGTTTGCCTTTGTTTCTTAAAATGAATTCTGCTCATTTTCCCCTTTGAAAAAAAGACAGTTATTGTCGGTTGTCTTGTTCGGCGACGTGAACGCTCCTATTGTCTCCATCGATTTTGACTGTCAACACCACTAACTCTGACAAAAATTTTCAGGGTCTCTGCCAGTGACTACGTAACCGCTGCTAACTCGGATAAATGGATCAACTTGGACATACTTAGCGCTGTAAAGACCTGGCAGATATATCGGACAGGGAAGAACTACGGGTTAATGCTCAAGGCTGGAAAAGAAGCGAGCGCCAGGGGGATATTGCGCTTCGCCTCAGACAAACACGCGAACCAAATTTTTCGTCCAAAGCTTCTCGTCTGTCTCACAATACCACCATGGTGAAACTAAACTAGGAACAAATGCGTGAACGTGCACAACAGATCTGTTAGGTAGTTCAAACAAGAAAAAAATCTTCTCCTTGTAAAACTCATTTCTACCAACTTTCTTTGGCTTTACTTTTGGCTGGTTGTAAAAAATATCACCTTGTGCTCTTCGTATTAAATGCATGAGTGATTTAGAGAGTTGTATGTAACAAAGACTCTTTTGTATGAAAACATATTGTCAAGAACAACAACTTATTGCCTCAGTTTATCTTATTAAAGAACCTGCAACATAAAGCACTTAGTCTGAGTGTTAAAAGTAGTAGTAGTAGTAGTAGTAATAGTTATAGTAGTAGTAGTAATAGTAGTAACAGTAACAGTAACAAATTGCTTTATTGACATGACGTAAATTGTATTACATATTGTCAAAGCTTGTTGT
>JAOBAT010131841.1:0-12337 GCA_026413305.1 Hydrozoanthus tunicans | reverse complement strand
GGGCCCATAATGACGAAAAACGACCTGGGTTCGAATGTGAAACTAGCTTCTACCGCTGTTCCACATTCGCGAATGTGAAAATGAATATTGAACTAACTTCCAATGAGTCTGCCATCTTGAATATCCTCTGATTCTCTCCGCAAAAAGCCGCTGACAAAATGTTGCAGGCTACGTTTGGAAGTTTTCGGCAGATTTTTTTCCCAGCGTGAATGAAAGTCCAACATTCCCAGATGACGATGACATTCAGTTTATTGGTTATGGCCAGGTTATATGTGACCAAGGTGACACTGTATGTTATGAAGAGAATTCATTGTTACATGTTAATGCACCATCCACCCAAATCCCAGATGTCTTATTAGAGGATGGTGCTGATGTTGACCATGCAGTTTTCTCAAGGTAAGTTTGATTTATATTTCCAACCTCATTACTGTATTTGCCTGCTTCTTTTTCAAGTCATGCAGACGAATTAGCTGTTTCCTCACTAATTTATCTAGCTAACTAGTATGAACCAATGATGTTTGCCATTATGGTGATATGCACAGGTATTCTAAGTTGAAATAGTTGTATTGTGAACAACCTGCAGGTTTCTAGAAATGGTCTCAAAAGTGGCTTAAAACTGACAGCATACAATAAGCCTGCAATAAAAAACAGGAACACTGATGATTAGTTAGAAGTTAAAAATGGAATAGCTCATTGACCTGACAGATTTTAGTCTCTTGGAAATAAGAGAGAGGGAGAAGAATAAAGTCAGTTAATGAAGATAAATGATGAACCCAAAACCTATTTTAATTTTTTTTTATTGTTTATCTAGGGTATTAAGAGTTCACAGAGTGTCTGTTTTGAAAGATATGATCCAGGCATTTAAAGATGAATCAATTATGGCATCAAGAATATCAAAGTTGTTGTACTCAATCACAGAGGTGAAGAGGAAATGGGGATTGATGATGGTGGAGTTTTTAGAGATATTCTCTCAGCATTTTGGGAGAAGTTCTATGATGGGTGTACAGTTGGAGAGGATGAGAGAGTTCCTTCACTAAGGCATGACTTTAGTAAAGAGGACTGGGCATCAGTGGCAAGAATAGTTGTCAAAGGTTATAATGAAGAACTGAATTTCTTCCCCTTCAAACTAAGTAAAATAGTTCTTGCAGTAGCCCTTTATGGAGAGGAAACAGTAACCACTGACATGCTCTTGTCATCATTCAAAGCCTATGTAGCCCAAGATGAGAAAGATTTGATATCTGCAGCCTTAGAATGTTCACTAACCAGTGAACAGTCCGAAGACTGGCAAGACTTCCTGGATCGTTTTTCCTGCAAACGCATTCCAATGAAAGAGAAAGCTGATGTTGAGAGTCTCCTACTTGAAGTTGCTCACAAAGAACTGATACAAACTTGCAGGTATGTGACAGACAGCTGGAAACCACTAAAAGTGCTTTGCCATTTGGAAGAGTTTAAGTCAATGTCAGCTCTACATGATCTGTACAATCAAGTGCAGCCAACTAACAGGGAGGTCTTGCAACTTTTTGTTGCAAATCCTATTACAAGTTCTCAAAGAGATGCCTTTGCTTATCTACAAAGATTCATAAGAGGTTTTACTAAAGACAAACTTTTAGTGTTCTTACGATATTGCACTGGAGCAACAGTTCTTTGTGTAAGTCAAGTTAGAGTTGATTTCACAAGTGATGGGGGATTGGGAAGAAGACCAGTGGCACACACTTGTGGTCCTTCACTGCAGTTACCAACTACTTATGACACATTTCCAGAATTCAGGGAAGAAGTCAATGCAGTATTGGACTGTGGATACTGGAACATAGACATAGCATAAAATACCATGTTTATGGTTGGTGAGCAAGGGTGATGTTATAATTATAATATCAGACTCGTGGGATGAGTCTTTATTACTCACTGTCATTTTTAACTTAGCGAGAGTAATGCTTTTTGGGATAATCATCTCAATTCAATACTAGCTTTGCTTGTAAGTTGAGAGAGCCGTCCCAGAAAGCATTACTGAGTTATCCCAGGAGGTTTGAACCAAGAAGATGTGGCAGCCATGGCATGCTCTAGCCATGAACAATAAAGGTCAAAAATTGTTTTGTTCTACAGCACCATGACATAATGTGCAGTTGAGGGACACATGTCACTGCAAAGTATTTTACTTACTGAAAAGTATCACAAACCTCTTGCCTGATGAATCATGGGATGTTTGTGGTTTGAAACTTTGCAATGATGTCTGTCGTTTCATTTTCTTATCCCCAAACATAGCCCATAATTCATCATGCAAGGGGTACCTGTGTAAAAAGATGAAAATCTTATAAGTAAATGACTTCATTAATGTCTTTTCATCTGGACAACAATTTTGACATTAACTATATATGTAGTCAATTGAAAAACGTTGGTAGGTACAAAATGATAGAACATAGAATCTGAGACTAGAAGGTATTCTGGTATATGAATAAATAAATAATTGTTGTTTCTAAAGAACTATATTTTGATTTTAATATCTACACTTGGGATTCAATTCAGAATGCTGAAAGGAAATATGGTGTAAAAATGAAATGTTAACACCCATATGGTGTTAGCTAGGTTGTATCTACAGCTGCCATTAAAGTATTGTTTAAAGCCCTTATTAATATTGTTGAGTTGCGTTTTGCACTTGGGTTCTAAAAATGTAATTAAACTTAATTGTCTTGTGAAATTTATTGAAATAAAACTGATCAAATTATTATTCCCACTTGTTTTAGATATATATTGTGTTTAATGGGTAAACATTTCTGTTTAGCATTCAACAGCACCAGGAATGTTTTACATTTACATGCTATGTTGAGACTAGGCATTCCAACTTCCACTTCTACTCACACAAAATTCACTTAAGCTTATAGTATCTCCTTTTTTAATGCAAACAGTACAATATTACTAATGTCAGAGTGGGTGTTCTAAAGAGACCTGGCAACATCTTGTATATTTCTAATCAATTCTAAATAAAGTTGCTTTACACTTTTGGTTGAATCTGGCTCATCTAAACCCTGATCTTCCATTATCAATTTTGCAAGTGAGGAAAATTCAGTAGAGCAATCTGTGGGGGTGTGATCACTGATGCATAAATCTCTAGCAATCTCAATGTCTTCCTCATTGACAATAGTTTTGAAATCACGTGTGCTTCTCCATTCAGGCAAAAAGTAGTTTGTGTCTGGACGGCCAGCTGGAGATTCTGGATTGCTGGAAGGTCTGATACGATGGGTATTCCAGTGCCTTGCTGCACTCTGCAATTCGTTTCTTAACACAGGCATATAGCAAAATCTCAAGCATTCTGTGTGAATTATATTTGCATCACAAAACAACCCACTATCTCTTAAGTCTTTGAAGTGATTGATCCACCAACTAGCACAGTTTCTTCGCAGTTGACTCCACCAAGCCTCTATTCTCTGGTTTGCAACAGACCTGCCATACATAAAGCTTTTATAACCTGCAAAATCATCTTCTGAGTCACCCCTGAAAAAACGCTGAGTTGCTGCCACTCTAACATTCTCCGTACCATAATCTGAACGTACTATGCGAGGTGTACCTTTCACTTGTTGTACACAATCAACAAAATACTTTGCAATAACAGCGGGATTGTTGTTACTTAAACCCACTTCCAACCAAAGTATACGTCTTGAATAACCATCAATACAGCCATGGACACAAAATCCAAATGGCTTAAGTTTATCGTAACCGTCTATGTGCCAAATAAAATTTGGCCCTTGCGAAACATATTGCCCTCGTTGCAATCTATGCCTTGAACGTCTGGCTGTACCATCAGGATCAATCAGCCTCAAAGCATGTCGGACTGTCTCTTTGTTAACTACAAGATGATGGTCATTCACTAACCTTTGCCACATGTTCTGATACCCCACATTGCTACCACTCCCTTGCACTTCTCTTTCAATTATGGTTATAACTAGATCTAAGTCGCTACTCTTTTTTCGCTTTCTTAACCCTCTTTGAGCAAGAATCCTCTTCAGCTGACGCAAGCTCAACGATACTCCATGACAACAAGTTAGAAAGGTCAAAATTTCTACTTGGTTAAACCCCAAGTGGAAGTATTTCTCGATCATTTCATTTCGTGAACTGGTATCCAGTTCTAAAGCTGGTGTTTAGGGATCAAAAACTCCTTCGGACAAACGTAGAATACTACACAAAATAATAAGATAGCTTGTAAGCCTCATGTTTGCCATGTTTACGTACATACATCAGCTGACCAGTTGACTATCTCAACTCCGGAAAAAAAGCAGGGCTCCAGAAAAAAAAAAAACAGCTTCAGGGGGAAAAAATAAGAGCTCCACGAAAAAAAGCAGAGCTCTAAGAAAAAAAAAGCAGAGCTCTAAGAAAAAAAAAAGCAGAGCTCCAAGAAAAAAAGCAGAGCTCCAAGAAAAAAAGCAGAGCTCCAAGAAAAAAAGCAGAGCTCCAAGAAAAAAAGCAGAGCTCCAAGAAAAAAGCAGAGCTCCAGGGAAAAAGCAGAGCATGTCCCTTCCAGGGCTCCGTATGAAGGGGTGTTGAATAGTAAAGCAATTTAGGATGCCAAGTTTTTGTAACATTAAGAAAACATGCTAGCTAGGCGCCAATCAAAACCTGACTGAGATGTTTCTTTGAATAAACCGAGTCATGTTCAAGCGTAACAAAGCAAGAAAGTAAGGAAAATGTCTTTTAGAATGGCTACTGAGTTCTTATATAGCTCGATCGTGGAACAACCACACAGAACACTCCTTAGATATTGTAAAATCCTGGGATTTTGAAATACTATTTACATAAAGTCCCTATCAAGCTTATTTTTAATTTTTAAGTTCCAGATGAAAAGTAGAACCCTTTAATAATAGCAATTTTTAGCCCTTTCAACCAATGAATTATTCCCTTGAAATTGTTTGAAATAAAAATTCTATGACATTATTAAACAGAAATCAACTTTTGTAAACAAAAACCACATACCTCACTGCTGTTAAGTCACAGTTTACCAGTCCCCGGCCTGCTCGGTCAAAATCAACATTCCAATCTTTTTTGATTAAAAAGCATACTTGGACGTGGAAATTTTCTTTTGCTTATTCGAAAATCGAGTTCACAGATGACAACAGTTTTAACCCAAAAAGTAAAAAAATATGCTTGATAAGGACTTAAAAGTCAAACTGCATTCAATTGGTGCAAAACAAGCTAGAAACCTCTTTGAGGTACTAAGAGACGGCTCAGCTTCCGGAAAACAGTTAGCTGAGACAAGACACTTAGAAGGTAATATGTTATGTTGTATTCTAATTTATTCACTTTGAGTGAACTGATCACTGACATGTGTATACAGATTTTAGTTCGAACTACACAAATTTTAAAGCCACTCCGGATATTTCTTATTTGTCCCTTTCCTTTTGGGAAGGCAACCGTTCTTTTACCCAACAAATTGTAGCTATAGCAATATTTTTTTTTCTTTATATAAAAAACAACGAGTTACGTTACTGAAATGCTAATTAACAAACAGATACAGTTTTGTTCCGTTTCCATGAACATACCAGTGATAAAAAGAAATAAAATTTAACACATTTCTTATTGCTATAACTTAATGAAACTAAACGAGAAATAGCACTCTTGAGATGGTGTTTTCAGCGATAAAAACATAGCGGAGACATTTTTTGAAACAGAAATCGTTTGAAATCTTTAATTTGAACTTCAATGTTTGCCTGCGTGTTTTTCGGAAGGAAATAAAGTGACATTTATATCATAATTTTCGGAACTAGAACGTCCGGATATGAAAATTTTCAGCACACTAATGCAAAACAATACTGTTTATCATCAAAATGGAACCGGATCTGTTCTAAGAGCGTCTTGTTGACTGTTCCATCTCTATTGACTACAAATGTAACTTAAGGTTAGCTAATTTCTTTATCTCTTCTCCACCAGACCCAGCTTTACCATGGCGATACATTTTTCCCTCCACTTTCTCGTGTACCTGGCTGGGTTGTTACTGAGCTCGTGATACTGACTGGAAGAACAATGTCGACCGATTTCAGGTTTCGCTTTAACTCCTGGTGAGTATTCGTCTTTGCACATAACATATTTTTATTTTATAAAGTGAAAACATTTTACTGAGGTTCTTCATAACAGATTTTTTAATCAAGTTGCTAAACATTCATTTTTTACAAATTCCTTATATATCTCAAAGCAAATATTCTTACTTGAATGGGATTTAAACTTCAGTCGGTCCAGATTCCCGGTGTTTTTTTAAATCGTTCCTCATGAAATGAAACTTCTGAATAGCCTCGGTAAAATTGTCTGTTCTTTAGTCAGGGTGTGTTTACAGGGAACGTAAGCCAAACCTTGACCTTTGAGTAATCCTTAAAGGCTGCAATCTTTCTGTTTATTTAAGGCGGAGTGCACCTAAATTTTTGTTAGATAGTGAGGAAGTTGAGAAAAATATTTAAATAAGAAGAATATTGAGTAAAATCAGCAAACCGTTCCTCCAAGCAAGGGACTAGTACAGCTTTAGTTTGAGAACGGTTTGGCGTTTTTACATCAAATATTAACTTCAAAATTAGTTTTTAAACTTCCAAAATAAACCACCAAACTCCAAATTCTCTTTAAAACACCAATCTTCAAAAAAAGAATACAACTCAAAATTCATCCGAAAAATCTTAAAATATTCAAGCTGGTTCCCCTTTATACCACCTGTGTTATAAGCGATACGATTCTGCAGAAACAAATTCTGGACGGAGATTTCGTACGAAACATGAGGAAAAGTGGCCACAAAGCACGCTGTACCCGCGCCTTAAGACTTCGACAACTCGTGTAACTCAAGAGAAAGACCCCTCCGTCAGAGCGTTGAAGTACCTCTAAAATACTTTACTTTCTATTTAATATATTCCACTGTGTTGTACTTTGAGCTTCTCCTCGTTTTCTATCGCTATATTCGGCCTGAGTAGATGCAGCTTCCGTACTGGAATTGCATGCGCAGGAATGGTTCTGGACGGCAAAGAGACTTTTTTAATTCAATGACGATTTTTTAAATTCTTGGTAACATTTGCTGCGCGACCGGAACTACTGGAAGTAACACAATGAATAGTCCAACGATGGATCTAACTTAATGGCAATGAACGTACTAGAAACAGCAATAAAACTGATAACTTAAAGTACATGTGAAAAACTATAATCATTAGACACATGCAATCGTGCAGAATTAATATATGCTTTAGAAACTTTCTGAGTGGTTTCCACTGTAAATACGTAATCTCACCTTGACTGATATCTCTCCCTATGAGGTTTGCTTTGAAATGTGATGTGTGGTGAGAAATGAATAAACACTTGACAATTTTTATTCATAATTTTTGATGAACAATATCTAAAATAAAAGATTTTCATTTCTAAAAAAAGATAAAAAAGCACAATACGAGTTAAAGCGTAACGCGCAACTGGTCGACATTGTCGTTCCAGTACGTAAACCATGACAAAAGTTCCAAAACATTTACAAAGTCATGAAAAAATCATAGCATCTTTTGAGTTGGCTCCGACACACCTTTAATCGACGAGCCAAGACACCAAACCTTCTTTTGATCGAACATGTAACCGCCCCTCCAACTTAAACTTTGAAGTTGTGACAAAGGGGTGGCTACAAAGTCAAGCAATTACGATTACATAGACTAACCTGCAAAAAGTTTGGCAATTCAAGTTTGCTATTATAAGAATTTAGACTTTCAAGAATTGACTGTTATTAATAACTTAGTAGTGAACAAAAAGCTGTAAAAGAGTGGTCGTGAATTTTTTTAAGGTGAAGTGCGTTTTTATTATCATAAGATCAACCTTTTCATCAATGTAGTTTACAAATAATTCGTTCTATTTATTTTCGAAAGGGAGATTCTGCTGAATTACACTAACCTGATCCTCAGTAATCACTAAACTAATCATTAAAAATCTTCTCCCCTCTTAGCAGTAATCAATATCAGCTATAAAATCCTAAGCCATTGTCAGTAATCGATTATTAAACCCTATTCAGACCCTCCGGATTCTGTTCGCCGAGTGAAAGTGCAAGAAAAGCCTGCCGACACCAGGGGAATCTGTATTTCAATCATTTAGTTTCAAATGCGAGAGCAAAGTAATTTGATTGATATCGATTTAATTCGAACATCCGCTAATCCGTGAGCCCGCTTTTTTATCCATTGAGATAGCAAAACTGGTCCAATTAAGGGCAGCGGCTTTGATTCAAGGTTCGTGAGAGATATTTCTATGTTTTTTCCATTTTTGTCGCTACAACACTTAATAGGATAGCACTTTTAATTCAGTTGAAACTATAGACAAGAGAGGTGGAATCGAGCGAAAATGGTGCCCACAAGAAATGCCGTCAGCCAATATTTCCTCACTTAAAAAACTAATCTCGAAGTTTTGGCTGTTTTCACAGTGGGAGTTTTTTGTTTCAAAACTAGTTTCTTTCCACTAATGATTAATTCTTGTTTCACCCTTTGACTGATTTGGGCGTTTAGGGCAAGCTTGGAATCGAACAGTTGGTTTCAATTTTTGCAGCATTTTGTTCCTGCTAGTTTCACTAGACCCTTTTTCTGTTTGAGTTGCCTACATATACATCGCAGTAAAATCCTTGTATTCTATATACGCAATGTGAATGTGAGCTTGAGCTACCTGTGGTCTATCTTAATTAGTTCAGGTAATGACAAGAAAAATTAATTAAAACATTTAAAAATGTTTGAGTTGTTTCCAACCTGGACCCTCAATGATAATTAAAAATTTCGTTCGAGAGGCCATGTATAATCAAGAATGCTCAAAAACCAAAACTGTTTTGTGGCGAGGTTTAAGAAGGCTTTGTTAAGATAATTTACACTTTTATGGAATTTATATAGATTTAAAAACACATCGTTCCAGAAAACATATTGAATGAAAGTCATGGGTTGTCATGGTACTTAAAGCTCGTGCAACACATCTCGGCTGTTGAACAAATAAACCAGTACAAATACGGTTGTCGCAGAGTTTGAAACTGCTAATGAGAAACCGAGTTTTTATTTGATAATAAAAAGGTGGACACTTTCTCGAGTGAGCCGTGAGTGATTGCAAGAGCCATGTTCAAACGTAATAAAGCAAAACTGTTTACCAAACTTACCTTAAGTTATGATTATTGTTTTTTCTTAGCAGTATTTAATAAATTTATTTTATCGGTATCGCATTCAATTATACTAGTTAGTACTAAGTTTTGAAGTTGTAAAGTGCTTGGAGCCAACAGATAAGCACAACTCTGATAATCAAAATCGATTATATTTAACCACTGTTGTTAAACTGGCAACAAAAATCTAAAATCATATTTTTTTTGTGTTTAAAAATTAATATTTATGTTTTCTGTTTTTGACAAGGCAATACATGTATGTATGTTGTCAGTTCGGAAACTAAGATTTTTCGATATGATTAAAGCAAGCACACCACTGCAAAACAGCACTATTTATCATCGAAGGTCATCGGATCTATGCTGTTAGAGCAAAATTTGTTTTTCTTTCCTTCGACAGACCCAGCTGTACCATGGTGGTGATTTTTTCCCTTCACTTTCTCGTGTACATGGTTTGTTTGATAGCTCGTTACACAGTGGCCATGGCAGAACAATGTCGGCCGATTGCGCGTTTCGCTTTTACTCAAGGTGAGCATTGATTGAGTACATAACAAACTTTATCTTTTTAAAGTGGAAGTTTTTTTATTTTAGAGATTGTTCATTAAAGTTTCTGAATGAAATTACCAATTTTTTTATTCATTTTTCACAATTCCCTTCATCTCACGCAAGCAAACCTGAGATCTATGAAGACCGTGACTTGAGCCCTAACTTAAAGCAAACAGTTAGAGGATCACGGTGCCTCCCTTAAATCGGTTCTCATGAAATAAAACTTTTTTGTACCAACTGAATTTCTTGTTTAAACTTGTCGAACTCCGATTTCTCATGAACTAGATGCTATAATTTGGTATTGAGATGTTTCTATATCAGATAATGCGTAACCCCGTGAAGCTGCTTTTCTTTCTGTTTACTTACATGAAAACCACTCGCGGTAAGATGCAAACCAAGTAGAAAGATTTTTGACCTAGAGGGAATCAGTTTCGTGAGAATGTTCCTTTGCTCTGAATCCGCGCTCTCGTTGAGAAAAAGTGTCTTTATTTATCAGTGTTTGTGAGAATTAGACTTCACTTTGTAACATAATTCTTGTATTGTAACTTTGAGTTTCTACTCAATCCTTCTCGCTTGTCCGTCTGAGTAGATACGGTTCCACCAATTTGATTTACACCTCTAGGAATATGCACAGACCGACTAGCGAGAAGGGCTGAGGAGAAACTCAAAGTTACAATACATGAATTATGTTACCAAGTTAAGTCGAATTCTCACAAACACTGATGGATAAAGGCGCTTTTTCTGAACGAGAGCACGGATTCAGAGCAAAGGAACATTCTCACAAAATTGATTCCCTCTAGGTGAAAATTCTTTCTATTTGGTTTGTATCAATTAAATAACTCTTAATGCCATCGAGAGGCATAGAGCACATTGCTGCTCAATGCTTTTCGTTGGCAATATGAGTTGTTTGATTCACTGAAACAAACTAGAAGTTTGTTAAATACAATCTAGAAAATTAATATGGCTGAGCGACCGCTACTATTGCGGAAAAAGTCTATCTAGGCGCTTTTACATTTAAGAAGATGCTGTTATTTAGCGAGGTAACTGCCCTAGTGCATGTTTTATAGTTATAACTAGATTAATCATAATAATTTTGATAATTACATGATATCAAAGACAAGGAGAAACTCGGAAAAAAATCCGAGCCCCAGATGGAATTAGAACCCACGACCCTCTGTACTCTAGTCGGATGCTCTAACCACTGAGCTCCCGGAGACTCAACGGTGAACAAGGATCGATTTTTGGGTTCAGACTGGAACCGCATCACGCGGTTACACAGTCAATAACTGACGCGGTTGAACTCACTAACTGCATCACGCTGTCACGTTAAAGCATATATGTAGCCAACCAACCTCCTATGTGAGTATAAACGATGAACCAATAATAATTACATGATGTCAAAGACAAGAAGAAACTCGGAAGTTTTGATAATAACAGCAATGATGCTAAGTACTCTTGCTGTTATCATTATTCATACTTATAACCTAAAATGCAAAAAGAAATTCTCCCTTTTTACAGACACAGTTCTTGAAGACCACGTGGTGGGTACTTTAAAGGTTGAGAGACGTGAAGCGTGTGACGCCTACTGTATCAAAGATCTCCGTTGTAATTCATTTAACTATCAGATCACAGGTGCCATCAGCGACACCGAACATCTTTGTGAAATTAGTTCCTCAACAAGAGAGCGTCATCCGGGATCGGAGAAGAAGCGTGCGGGATGGTTGTATAGTCAGGTTGGGCTAATAGGAAATTAGGATAATTGAACTTACCTTACCTGAATGTATAGAATGAGGATTATTGCTTATACGCCTAGAGACTAATTTATCTTCAAAGACAGCTTGAAATGGTTTTGATAATCATTTAGTCATCTTCTACGGTTTTGAAAAAGTGAAATAAGTACGTTATTTCCCGATTAGTTCTTTGAGTTTTCAACGAGAAGGTCATCTTAAAGTGGTGTGTATACAGTTTCTCTGCTCCAGTTAGAATACCCTAAAGACAAGAAACTCTCAAGTTACACAATACCTATCAAAAAGAGCGTTGTAGTTATTAACTAGGGTCGGGGTTCGAAGTGGAATCTTGAATCATGTATCACGCCTAAAAAAGTGAAGGAATCATAAATTACATCATCTCGCAGGCTGTGAATGAGTAAATTCTATAAACAAATCATGAATCATTGGTCGAAAAATATCTGGGAACCACGAGTTATCATACTGAAAAGATTCCGCTTCCACCCCCGAACTAGGGGCTAATATAATACTTTGGGACTATAAAGAGATTTAAAGTGCGTTTGGATGAAGCCCAGCAATAGTGAAGTTGGTCGAGTATAAATTCCAAAGTCCTTAAAAAATCCAAGAACAGGACTACCTGTAGAGACAGTTTATAACCATGAGGACTGTTTTGTTTTGCTGAATATCTTACTAAAATCTTTATCAGGTCAAAGAGCGTGATGGTGTCAGCATACCTACTGGTCAGTATCAGCAGACCCTTCTCATATTAAATGCTGGTAAAGAAAAACATATAAGAGAACCAATGAGAACAATATAGAAGGAAAGATAATCCGAATACGGACAACATAGTGATATTCACTAAACCAAACTAGAGGCAACATTTCGGTTTATTATCTTTAAACCATCTTCAGGCCGATGACGTCGTCATCACGATCGTCATCGGCCTGAAGGTGGT
>JAOBAT010131830.1:0-12337 GCA_026413305.1 Hydrozoanthus tunicans | reverse complement strand
TAGAGGCTCACGCCATTCTCGCTTACTGAAATTTGCCTGCCAACCCAGTCATTACGAGCTTCCGCCGGCCCTGCTTTTCCAATAAGGATAACTAGCGACAAACCTTTTATCGATGGTGCAAGCTGAGATGTTAAATAACTTCTCTTCTTCCTTTGAAGCTAAAGCCCAGCCCCCATTGAAGTTGCTTTCGCTGGGTTGCCTTGCCTTAAAATGCAAAAACAACCAACAAGAAATACTCAGTCAGTTTCTCAATGATATAGAGGTACCTTGTAAAACATGACATTTAATTCCTCGCTTTTTGGATCTGGTGTCGTCCGCTCTCTGTGGCATTTTAGAATATTTCGTTAGGAGTTTCCTTCTTAGTTTCTATTTAATAATGTAACCTTCAGTTATGTTATTGCTCTTCTACGATAATAATTTTAGTATATAAGCTAATAATTATCGCCTGTTAGTCATTTATTAACTTTATTATAAAAATATAAAACGGCTGAGCACGCGCGCTCTTCGGTGATAGAAACACACGTGAGCTTAATAGATCACAAGTGTTTCTACCATCTACAAATAAACAGAGCAAGTAAATTAGTTTTATATTTCTTTTATAAAACAAAGCACATAATCAGCTGATAAACTCCCGCGATGACGAATAGAGACAATTTCTATTCATGTTTAGAGTGCGCCACAACAGCAAACCAGAGCGCACGTTATATTAATAAGTGTATATGACTCATTGATAACTAAATGATTTTGAGCAGTTATGTAGTAACATGTTCACTTATACATGCATTTTAACCTAATTACTGAATTGGCATTACTACATTTGCTTAAGTTGATAGAAAGCTGAAAATACCATTATTCATAGTAGTACTGTTTATTGATAATTTTTATTTATTTCATTTATTGTTGATGTTTTTACGCTTGATGCTACTGCTTGTAGTATTATTATTATTATTATTATTATTATTATTATTATTATTATTATTGTTATTATTTATATCAAAATTATACCCTTTAGTAGTTCAATTGCAACTTGTTCTAGTTGTTAAAACTGTGTAATCTGATTTGTGGCAAATTTGCAAATCAATTCAATTTTTTAAACTGAATTCTAGTAATAGTTCAAAGACTCGTATAATTCGATAAGATAAGCATTTGTTACTAACTTTCAAACGAATGTTCTTAAACACAAACTCTCAGCAGCACTCCACTTTTTCAAAGTTTACAATACTTGAGAAAATTTGTTCAAAAACTAAGTTTGTCTTTTCAGCGACTTGTACATGTTCATTTGTTGAATATAAAGCAACTGAATAAAGCAATTTTCCCAAAATAAATAAAATACTTATGAAACAAAATCGAAAAAAGAATTAAACATACTGACATCTCAGTATCTTGTCATTTTTATACACAATGTTTAATATCTCAACACTATCAAGAACACTTCATGAAAGTCGCCAAAACAAAAGTAATATTCGGGGTAAGGACAAAAATTGATCAGTTCAGCTCATTTAGGTTAATATAGGCAATCTGATATTATTACAAAGAAAGTAAGAACTCTGACTCGTTTGTTATTGTAATTTTTTCACTAAGTTTAGAATTCCTTTATACCCACATAGTTTATCTTTCAGTTCCTTGAGAATGGCATCAGAATGACACCGAAACGTCGGATATTTTCACTCATATTTCTTTGTAATTGTATATCGAATCAAATCGTAATCGATAAAGTCTGGTGTTATTACTCTTTTGTTCATTTTTATTTGAAAGGGAAAAAACTTTAGATAAAATTGTTTCTTAATTGACAATAAAGTTTTTAACTTCTTTCATCATAATTTCATAGCTTTATTTGAATCGAAGATTTATTTTGGGAAAGTCAAAGACAAGCATGCGACCCAAGTTGCCTGACTGAAGTACCGGTTCTTTGTACTTTATACTTGAGATAATTAAGTACAAGACTTGTAAACTCAAGCACTTCTATAAATCTTAATAGAGTAAATATACTCTTTCTTATACCTCTTTGAACGCAAGCCTGAAAAATGACGATTTTGCACTGAACAAGACTCGCGTTCCCCGAATGCTAGTCGAGAATTTTTTGCGCCTAGATTTTACGTCGCACTCAAGTTTCAAACCATGCGTTAATTCTTTTTATGTGTCCCTCTATATTCTAATTAAACAATAGATCTGTTCGACAAACCCTAAGGCTAAGCCTTACCTCTATAGTTTATTACTAATCCACTTACCAAGAAAATTGCTGGCAGATCCATTCCCGAAAATGAAAGGTATAAAACAGGCGAAAATACAGGAAGAAGAGTAGCAAGGCCAAACAATAGGTACTCTAAGGTGAGGTCTTTTCTTTTTGTAGATTGCTTCTTCTTCACGTTTGTTTGTGGTCTTGAACTCAGCTGTTCGTTTGCTGGGTTTTGACCGGTCTCTTCATTCTTTATAACTTTCTTTTTCTTGTTTCTTTGAATTACCATGGTTGTATCGAGCAACTCCTTGAATTTAACAGTCCTATGTCCTAAGTCACTTCAAATCTATGGTTGTGTTTAGGGTTGCAAACGAGGTTTCTTATTGAAACTTACTATTCAAACTTACATTGTTTTGATTACATCGATCTTCTGACAAATAGTTTAAGTTCGTCTCGACCAGCAACAATTACGCCACCTGTATAGTTGTATTATTGTATTTCATTGTTAAATGTGACTGGGGACTGCTTAACGATAAGCTAATTTAAATGAAGATAAATTGTTGATAACAAGTGTGTTTACCAAAACCTTTTCGGAATAACGGAGGACAGTGACGATCACCACTCGATTTCTTACATGAAATTCTGTAAAGTATACAAAAACAACATTATGTTCTCATAATATTGTTAAACCACAAAAAAAAGCAAAAGGCAAGGGGTTCTTCTATATTCATTTATTTTTTTACAAAGTCTGGCCACGCATTCTACTTCAACTCGGCTTTCAGTGTTTCTATCAAGGTAGCTTTCACGACGAAAACCCTGTATGGGTACCGGGAGTGGGTGTAAAATCAACTGAAACAATTGTGCGTCAGAAAGGATATGACTCGCATTTTGATAGACAATAAAGTATGGTTTAGAAAGATACTCTGCAAGGAATCGAAGAGTTTGACTAAGATTAAAGTTGAGTAAGACAAAAGAGAACAATTGTTTGGTTTAAACGCCCTTTTTGTGTAACAAATTGCTGTTGGTTGTTTCTGTTTGTTTGGAAAAAATAGCTGGTAAACCTGCTTTTTAAGAGACGCCCTGAAGTATAAACATAATAGAGTACCGAAGTGTGACGTCACAAATACTGTTATTTCTCCTTTTTTTTTACATTTTGATTCCGAATTTGTGTGAATGTCTGAAAAGAGGCTTAAATTTCAAATTTCTTGAAAATTAGTTTAAAAGCGGCTGAAATATGAGCAAGTGAATATATAATTACCCCCATACAAATCTTTGTAATTTTGGCTTGGAGCATAAAGTCTTGATCCAAGCCAAAAATACAAAGATTTGTATGGGGTAATTATATTTAAATTTTAGCCTCTTTTCAGATGTTCTATACAAATTGGGAATCAAAATGTAATAAATCAAAAAAATAATTTTTGTGAAGTCATCATTTCGGTACTCTTTGTCGCAGGCGTACCACCCTGGCTGAGTATGTGTTTCCGCTCAGCTGAGCTCTTTTGCGGTTTGTCAGTAACTCGTTCTGAATTTGTCCTCGTAATCTTCTCCTGTACTACACATGCTCTTAAATAAAGGTCACATGAAGTAAACAATCGTTATTTTGAGTGTGTTGATGACTTTATTTTGTTTTTTGTTTTATTTATTCTTTGAATGATACATTTGGGACACGTGTGGCGGCAAAGCCATTACGCCCTCAGTATTTTCTATACACACTTAGTAAAAAAGTATTTGTTTCTTGTTTTATTTATTCTGTGAATGATTGTATATTCAGGACATGTGAGACAGGAAAGCCATCACGCCCTCAGTATTTTCTATAAACACTTAGTAAAAAAAGTATTTGTAAAAGTATTTGGTAAAAGAAATTAGATAAATATACTAGAAAAGGTGAAACTGTGAAATATCAGGACTAATGAAAACAAATGACTTATACTCACATTCCCTCGGTCCTTATATTAAGCCCTCGGTCAGCGGTTTCCCCTAAAGTAGTCCTCGCTGTTTGTTAAAAAGAGTTTTGTATGGCTGCTAGAATTTTGATGAGAAATGTACAAAGCTGATAGTTTGTATGTCCAAGAAAAAGAGTATTGTATGACTGCTAGAATTTCGAAGAGAAATGTAAAGGCTGAAAGTTTGCATGTCCAAGAAAAATAGTTTTGTATGACTGCTAGAATTTCGAAGAGAAATGTACAAAGCTGATAGTTTGCATGTCCAAGAAAAATAGTTTTGTATGACTGCTAGAATTTCGAAGAGAAATGTACAAAGCTGATAGTTTGTATGTCCAAGAAAAAGAGTTTTGTATGACTGCTAGAATTTCGAAGAGAAATGTTTAAAGCTGATAGTTTGCGTTTCCAAGAAAAAACGCTTGGCCAATGAAACGTTAACGGAGCCTGACGAGGGCAAGTATGAAAATTTAGGCATCCCATACCAGACAGCCAGACAGGGATTAAAGTTACTTGATCGTTTTCGTAAGAATTTGCATAACGCTTTTTTTAAAATTGAAGGCCAGGTAATTCATGGTTATTTTACATAGTTCCTAACGAGGTTTAAAAATTCCTCGATACTGGCATCCTCAACGTACACCTCTTTCGATGCTCAAAAAATTTAAATCATGATCGATAATGACCTTTTTTCACTTGTTGTTTATTTCTCGCTTTTGAACAAAGTGTATAGATTTACTCAACGTCGTAGCAAACAAATGTTGTACCTTAGATCCTATATCTATATACGTTTTTTATACTGTATAACTTGTTAATTGTAATCGACTTCAACCGCCGCCTGGTTTGCCTAGTTGGTAAGGCGCCAGTCTTTCGTGCGGGAGGCCCGGGTTCGATTCCCGGTGCCGGACCTTCACTCAGGGTCTTAAAAAAACTGAGGAAAAGGTGCTGCCTTTGCCCTAACATCTGCAAACGGTTAGACCTTCGCGTCTTCTCTGATAAAGACGTTAAACCGTAGGCCCAGTCTCTTGTCTGTCTCTTCTACTAACTGAGGGCAACTCTTAGGGAAATAGTTGTGAGCCGTGTAGAGCGAACTGTCTGAGACCCTCAATATACCAAAGTCAACTGTAAATTATTGTTAAGCGCTCACAGCACGAAATAACAAGTTTCCGATTTCGGAAACACGAAGGAAACTTACTACAGAATGTTTCCGTTACGTTTCCGTCAACGGAAACACGGCAGAAACATTTTCCCCTATTTGCTCGCGTTTCCATCATGTTTCCGACAACGGAAACGTTCAAATGGCTTTTTCGTGTTTCCGTCACAATTACGGCTTACGTTTCCGTCAACAGAAACGTAACAGCAACATTTCCTTTATTTGCTTGCATTTCAATCACGTTTCCGTCAACGGACACGCTGAAATATTTCCGTGTTTCCTTCACAAATTTGCGTAGTTGTGTTTCCGTCAAGTTACCTCAATGTTTCCGATAACGGAAACACGCTTTTTCGTGCTGTGGCTTTGAGCATGTACTTATGGAAAGGCGCTATTTAAATGCTAATTATTATTATTATTATTATTATTATTATTATTATTATTACTATCATTATTATTACTATTCAAAGAGGTCAATTAAAGCATGCAAGAGTTTGACCTTTCTGAAGATGATCACTTGATCGAAACATAAAAATGTTCCAGCGAAAGAAGGTAAAAAAAGTGTTCAACCCTCGACCCGGCCATGGATCGAACCGGTCACCTCAAGACTGTGAGGTACCCCTGCGCCAGCCCCCTTCGTTGCAATAGAGGTGTACTTTTATTCTCAATTCAGCCAGTGGTTCGCTGTATTTTGTAGATACTATAACTTTGTAACGGCTAGATGTTAACATGTGAAAAACCCGTCACGAATTCTGAGTCCCTAGCTTGAGGGAAGGTAATCCTAGGGTCATGGGTTCAATTCCCCGTAGAAACACAGAAGATTTTTCTTCTGAGGAAAAGAAGCGCGTGATAACAACATTCCTATCATGACATTTATCCAGGCCGCAAAATTTTAGTTAATTAACCACAAAATTTCTCACTAATAATCCTGATTTTCTTTTATTGGTATCGTAGCCTTACGTATTTTGTATGGCCAGCAAATAGTTAGGGTCCTTCAAGAACCTCATATAGGTGCGAATATGGCGAGCCGTTAGAGTGCCGTTCTTTCAAAATGTGGGAAATCGGCTCAGGTTGACAACATTCTGCATTCGAGTTTAGGCACGGTGCCAATTCTTGAGAGCCGCAGTCTGTGACAGAGAAGACTGACTCAGAAGGGTTAGAACCCTTGCTATCTACAAAGTTTGGGAGTTCAAAAGACGAACATTCCTCTTTTCCTTTTCGAAGAGTCCTGCTTTTTTCACTACCACTGCATAGCAACTTTTCACTCTCTTGGCACAGTGGCTGGTCCGATTGATTGTTGAAAATCTTGTTTTGGAGGGAATTCTCGTCTGTTTCGTTATATATAACCTCGTCCTTTTGTTGACTGTGACGGTGATTTTCACTCACTTTTTCCTTAGGGAGTGAAGATGCTTCGTTATTGCTCCTGAGAAGTCTTTGTGTACTTGTATCTTCATTGTCAATGTTATCCTCGTGAAAGCCGGGTCTTCTTGGGATATCTGGCAAGTTCAAAACACACGTTTTTGACAAAGTTCACTTTCTATAAAAGAAAGACAGAGATCAGAGAAAGAGAGAGACAGACAGTCAGACATACAAATAGACAGATAGAAACAGAGAGACAGACAGACAGAGGCAGAGAGCTGAAGATAGACAGACTTAGACAGCATGAGAGGAACAGACAGACAGACAGATTGAATGGCGCAGACAGACAGACAGACAAACAAACAGACAAACAGACAGGAAAACAGAGACAGACGGAGACAGAGACAAAGAGATAAAAGTAGACAGACAGCCTGAGAGAGCATGAGCGGCAAAGACAGACAGACAGACAGAAAGAGTCAGAGAGCATGAGAGGCACAGACAGACAGACAGAAAGAGTCAGAGAGCATGAGAGGCACAGACAGACAAACAGACTGACAGACATACAGAGACAGAGAGACAGACGGAGACAGAGACAAAAATAATAAGTTAGGCAGACAGACAGGCTGAGACAGCTTGAGAAGCACAAAGAGACAGACTGAAAGGCACAGACAGACAGACAGACAGACAGACAGACAGAGACAGAGACATAGAGATAGAGACAGACGAACAGACAGATAAACACAGACAGACAGACTGAGAGGCACAGACAGACTGACGCAGACAGACAGACGAACAGACACACAATACAAACAGACAGACAGGTAGACACAGACGGTCAACCAGACAGACCGAGGGACAGACGCACGGATAGCCAGGCAACAGAAAGACATGTAGATCACGACAAGTTTTGTATTTCATAACATTTGTCTCTTACTTTGCTTCTGTTCCTTTTTTAGAGGCTGGTAAAACGAATCTTTTCTATTCCCAAGGCCTTGGTAGAAAGACTCCTTCTCCCCATCCACTGAAATTGGGTAATCGTGATTTTTTCGGTCTGGGTATTCTGCTGTGGCATCTAAAACAATGTCCTCGAGCTCGTTCTTATTCTCTCGAGTAACTGAAAATAGATCAACGCAAGAAGAATACAATAACAATTTTTTGGTTGCATGGCGGCATCTAACAATCAGGCTCACTTTTTTTTACGGTAGATATAAGGGGTAATGCCTGCTACCTATGTGACCTTATTGTCTACTATTAGTCGCTGCTAACAATCACACTCACTATTATCTGAAGGTGGATGTAAGGGGTAATACCCGCTCACTATGTGGCATTAGTACCAACTATTAAATGAATGAATGAAACCTTTATTAACGTGTCAAACCATGTAGCCTGCTAAAACGCATGCTAATTAGGGGACACAGACTAAGTTACACTACTAATAAATACATATTAAAAGGAAAAAAAATAGAAAGAAATGTATTTAATTATGGTGGTAACAAATATTAGAAATCCGTATGAAAATTTATGAAAAATCTATGTATATAAAGTGTAAAACCTTGGTGTAAAAAACTTAGAAAAAGATGAAATAGATAAAATGGATAAAAACTGGGTTAATTAAAATTTAAATATAAAACATGTCATGTTGAACAGAGGGTACTTAACCCTTACGCATCTACTAAGTTTGTTAAGTCTTTGCCTCGGCTGCTAACATACAGACTCACTATTATCTTAAGGTAGATGTAAGGGGTAATGCCCGCTGTCTATATGAGCTTAGTGCCAACTATTAATTGCCTCAAGCAAGCTTGTAAGAATCAAACAGTCAACTAAAAGCCAAAACAAGATACTTTAGTACATATGTGCAGCGCTGATTCGAGGTTTCGTGACCAGCGTGCAAAAGTATAGTATCATAACTTGTGTTTTAACGTATGATACTTACACGTCGACCTTAATATGATGTCACACCTGGAAAACAAGAAAGTATAGTAAAAAGCATATCAATTGTATAAAGAATCAGGTTATCTCTACAATAACAAAGTTCTCATCTACACAATAAATGCTTTTTCAAACCGATTGAATTTGAGTGCTAAAACTACGTTTGAATTTGAAATCAACTACTCGAATCACACCTTTTGTGATGGCACTCTCGAGGTGGTTTAAACATATTGCCCGCACCTTTTGAGATGGCACTCTCGAGTGGGTTTATATTGTCCGCCAATACGCGCATCAGTAGGGGAAACGGAAACCGGATGTTTTTTCAACATCCCAACTGGCATGCGTATGCCCATTGGATAGTAATTAACAAATTGAAATGTTCTGGTGTATTCATGGAGGTGCAACGGAAACGAACGCCGGATTCGTGTAACCGCAAAAATCCTATATATGTGGTTTCAGCTAACCAGGTTTCCATTTAAACCTGTCTAGACCAAGCGCATTTCTTTTGAGATTACTTGTTGTAGCGATTGTACCAAATTATGAATGTATTTTAAAACAACTAATTGCCAATATCCATAAGCACCACAAGAAGGGAATCAGAACGTCGATTCCGTCAAACGAAACAAAGAGCTACTGCTTGGGGTCCTTATAGCTGTTGGAGTTTTTGAAATTTTGATTCAAGGAGTCACGAGAGAACAGGCAACAGGGTTCAAGGTCCTCTTAGAGGTACCGAACCTCCCACCCTGGGGCCTATGGTTTAAAGTCCTTATCCGATAAGACGCAAAGGTATTAACGAGGGAAAAAACGGTACCATCTCCACAGACTGTGAGTGAAGGTCTGGAGCCAGGGATCGAACCCGGGCCTCCCGCACGACAGATTGCCCGGCGGCAGTTTGATTTAACGTAAAACATAGAGACTAACCTCTTCCTTTTTAAAGCGCGAACTATGATGTATGAGAAGATGGCAGTTAAAAGAAGGACTGCAACCGCTATTACAGAAGCTATGGCGGACACCATGCCTATGGATGGCACTGAGTTCATTATGACAGCTCGGGTATCAATCACAGAGCTAGTTGTGAAGCCGCTACTCTGCAACACAATCAAGAAAAAAAAGCGTTTGAGATGTTAGAACAGAGTAAAAGAAATATGCAGTCTTTTTGATTAGGATACAGTGCATCCGAGGGGTACACCCTATATAGGGGGATGGTAAGAATGATGGTCGTATTTTTAAGGGGTTGATTTTGTCAAACTGGTATTTTTCAGGGGTTGTTAACAGAAATCTTGCGTTAAACCAAGAAACTGGTGTTTCTAGGATTAAAAAACACGAAGCTATTAAACTGCTTGCAGTCCCATGTTTTATCAAACATGGGTACTGAACATAAGTTAAGACAAAAGTCCTTCCGCGAATGTTTTATTACATACGCCGCGCGTCTAAGCCTTATGTTTAGCGCAACACAAGGGAACTTAGTGCCGAAGTGCTAGTTATCCAGGGAAAATTTTAAGCCTTCAATTGGCTATTTTAAGGGTAATTTTTTAAACTGAGAGGTATTTTTTAGGGTTAAAAATTTTGTCCCTTGGTTTTTTTGGGGGGGAGGGGGGGGGGTATTTTGGGGACTTTTCCGACGATCATTCCTAACGTTTTAACCCCGGGGTACCCAAACCACCCCCCACCTCCCTTCCCAGAACTTTACACTGCTTGTACAATGAGGCATGCATGGAAATGTTTGAGCGGAAAGAGTAAATAACTGCAAACAGAAAAAGTTGAATAAATGAATTAAACATCTACTGCCGATTTGGTCAAGAGGGTCGTTGCGCTTGCAGCACAGGTTCATATTATTGTTTCATATCGGCCGCCACACACTGGATAAAAGCCTCTTCACAGGCTAGTTGTCTGAGGCTAATTGCCCCAATTTTTCTTCTGCGGCAAAAAACCGGCGGTCTGTGGCAGTTACAGACAAAAATCTCACATGATTTTTTGTCGCGAAGGAAGACCTGACAAACAGAGATCCCAAAATGTCTGATCAGACAATTTGTCCGCTAGCTATTGTGTGCTGCAGTAACCAATTGTTAGAACTACTTAGTGCATCAGTCAATAGCAAGCAAAATCGCAAGCACGTGAAAAGTGAAAAATAGTTTGTGCAATTGTGGCATGGGTACTTGACCGATAAATCTCCCGACAAAATTCGGTTAATGTGTGGTGAGCTACGTTGGTCAAATCAAACATCATTTATCTTATAAAATTCTAATTGTGACTGGTTTAGAGCAAAGAGCTTTATATTTTTTTATAACGTAGTTCTTTCACGGTTCCTTAAAGGTAGCCATGCTTTTACATGAGACTGAGGTGTAGGTTTTCAGTGCACAGTTGGTAACTGAAAAAAAATCTGTTTGTCAGGTCTTCCTAGTTCGCTACGATGATCAAATTAAACATCATTTATCCTATAAAACGTTACCTGTGACTGGTTTAGAACAAAGAGCTTTATGTTTTTTAGTTCGTAGTCCTTTCAAGGTTCCTTAAAGGAGCCAAACTTTTACATGAGACTGAGGCGTTGTCCTAGAGAAGTTGAAACAATAGACATGCTAATAAGTATATTTGCTTATGATAAACATTTCCACTTTTCTAACTGTGCCAAGACATCCTTCGCCTCGGTCTCATGTAGAGGCTTCGTTATCTTTCAGAAACCGTAAAATGGACTTTACGAAAATGATTCTAGTAATGGGTCAAAGTGATAAAGTGTATTACAACCTTTGATGGACACAGTGTTTTTGTTTCCACGCCTTGAATTGAAGTGGTCACCAAGTTTGGAAGAAGGCAGTTTGGTACACCTTCATAAATCCCGAGAGGCTCCACTGAAGCTGGTAATTCCAACGTGCTTCGTGTCGGAGAAACAACGCTTGTGATGTACAAGTTGGTATCTACAGCAGATGAAATAATACTTAGCGATGGATCAGTTGGTCTTGTGGAGGGGGGAAGGGGGGGGGGATGGAGGTGGAAGAATGACTTCTCTGCAAGTTTTTTTCAGTGAAAAAAAAATTATGGCCAACTTCCCTGTTTCGGATGCACTTTTTTTCTCTTTTTTGGGGTGGCCCTTTAATTTTTTTACAATTCCTTGCACTCCCTCCCGCCCCCCTCCCCCAACGAGATTGGGAGGAGGTGGGAGAATAACCTTTCTGCAAATTTTTTTCAGTGAAAAAAAAATTATGGCCAACTTCCCTATTTCGGCATGCAATTTTTTCTCCTTTTTTAGGATGGCCCTTCAATTTTTTTACAAGTCCTTGCACTCTCTCCCGCCCCCCTCCCCCAACGAGATGGGGAGGAGGTGGAAGAATGACTTCTCTGCAAGTTTTTTTTCAGTGAAAAAAAAATTATGGCCAACTTCCCTATTTCGGATGCAATTTTTTTCTCTTTTTTGGGGTGGCCCTTCAATTTTTTTTACAAGTCCTTGCGCTTCCTCTCGCCCCCCTCCCCCAACAAGATCAACTGGTCCGTCCCTTAGGTTGTTGAGTATCTCAACAACCTAAGGTAATCAGGGAACTTGATGAAGCCGACTAGATCGGAGAAAGCTCGGAACATTGTTTAATTAGAACTTTTAAGACTTTTTAAGAACTTGTAGTGATTTTAAATTTCTACAGTAGCTCTAGGCCTCATTTCAATTCTAGCTTTAAGCTTTTACTATTTTATCAAATGCTACTGAAGAACAACATAAACTATATGGAAATATTAAACAAGTTGAAAATCACATGCAGTGTATAGCTATACAGTATGGCTGATAGCTACGCACTCAAATATTAA
>JAOBAT010131819.1:0-12338 GCA_026413305.1 Hydrozoanthus tunicans | reverse complement strand
TCCCCTGTAACGATCCCAGAAACCTTTTCGAAACAACACTCGACCCAGGCTGCCACTCGTTTTTAAAGTGGCCTATTTTGATTTTTGTTTTTCTGACCACTGACCACCATTGTTATCCTGTGTTTAGCTGGCCAAAGTGGTAAATAAACAATTTCATTTCATTTCAAATACCTGGTCCGGGAGGAAGGGGAGGCGATGGTGTGTAATGGTAAGGAATGATGCTTCTTAGGACAGCAGGGCCCACTCCTTTGCCTCGCTTGAGCTCAGAGACCCAGCTAAGCTTAACACTTCCTTTATAGCCAATCAGAGCATAGGAACCGCGATAAACCACAGAAGGATCTCTTGCACCCAGAGACCTCAGAGCATTGCGAGCATCGTCGGAGAAGTGCCACCATCCATCGTCTTGAACGCCCACTAACACGATTTGACTAGAAGGATTGTAAAAGGTTATAAAAGTTAAAAGATTTTTAAAACTGGTTAACTTGTAAGTCTCTCCGACAAAACAGTTGTTCTAATAGCATCTCGACTGAGAAGCGCATTTGCTCTGCCTTTGCCGGTTTTGATGTTTTACTAGGAAAATCCTCTTGTTAGTTCTGTAACCCGACTGTTTGCCAAACTGGGTTGATTAACTCCACCTAGAAATTCACTGGGAAATAGACAAACCATTTTCGTTTCGTCATCGGCGCGCTGGCGGTGCACAAATTTTTCCATACCAAAGAACACCGAAGCCGGATAGTCGTAAAATTTGCGATATTTCGTTTTAAAATTTAAAGACAAAAGTTAGCTTATACTGTGGAACTAAATTTCTTATATCGTCAACTATTTTTGTTCTAATTATCTCGCTGGCTGCTAGCAATTGGTAACCACCCCCCTTTCCAATTGATCATCAGGGTCTCCGGCCTTGTCGGGATTTGAAGTTTAAGCAGCCTGCTGTGCCCGTGTTGTGGTTTGTTGCTTTTTCTATTTGCGACCCTACTAGACATAGTAGGCAGCTAGGCATCTGGTACATGAGTCCTTCTGTCTAAAGTCCGCTACATGGAAAACATAAGCAAAAATATATAAACTAAATTGAATATAACAACAACCGCCACAAAGATATTTTTTCGGCTCGTGTTTCTAGTTCTACACGAAAAGGCCAGCCAAGCTTATGAATTTCAAAGCTACCCTATGAATCTATTACAGTATTCAGTTACGTACTCGTTCGAAACTGTACTGTCGACAAACTGCTTCAAGCTCCTGCTGGCAGATCCCGAACCACTGTGAGTATCGAATGATCTCGAGGTCACAAAATTACCTACAGTTTGAAACAGCGTTATTAGAGGTGAAGCATAACGCACACATCAGACATTCTTGTCACTCGTTGTCAATGACTAGCGTTAAGAAGTCTGTTAGGTTAAGGTACTGGATACCGAGTCTCGGCTTATGGCGTTATGCAGTGTGGTCAAACAAAGTCTAACAATCAAGCCGTAGACCGTTCCTTACCATTTCTTTGAAGAACAACAAGATTATGTCCTCTGTCATGACGAGAGCGATCGACTCCATTAACCCGGATAAAAGCCCATCCACAGTTTGGTCCTTGTCTACCTGGGTCTTCACATCCCTCACTGCGAATCTCAATTGTGATTCCAGAAGTCCTTTCATCTGGTAATCAAATAGTTTCAAGAAGGCAGTAAGTATTAGGCATCATCTATTTTGAGTAGAACTGTTAAAAACACGGCGAGCATTACTTAAATACACGTCTTAGACTCTGAGAACGGACAGAACTACAAGTAGGCAAAGTAGGACCGGACCCAACAGCTAAAAATGGAATGAATCAACAAGTCCCGGTCCAATATAGGAAGTATCAATCCCCTCCCGTCTTGCATTGTTACTCATCAGTGGAAAGTATTCATATATCTTGAACACTCAAGCTGTTGGGGGGCTTCTTGTTGACGCTCCATTTTCAAAAAAAAGTAAGCTACTACAGTGTTTTCAAAAAGAGTTGTAGCTTTGTCAAAACAAGTTTTCCCCCTCTCTTCCGTCTTCCATTCAAGGTTGATCCGAAGTTAAGAAGATGAAAATTTCTTACCAGATGAGACATCCACTGGCACTTGTTTGGCAGCTATGGAGAAAAGTAGGTTTTTTTATGAAAGTCTTAGAACATTGAAACTAGAATTTCTGCCAGTTAAGTTGAAAAGAAAATTACTCGCGTCATTAAAAACTAAGTACACGAGGCAGTTTTTGTGGCAAAAGGGGTTTGCTTTTCAAACCGTTTCAAAAAAGTGCTTATCTTAAATCATTCTCCTTACCTGCACTGGCAGCCAAGAATAAAAGAAGGCTCCCCCACATGTTGCAAAGATCGCAGAGGTTTGGTTGTTATTACATTTACCACATTCTTATATACAAAAATTCCAATTATTTTCTATAACAACTCAGTGACAACTTAGTAAACTTGGTGTGGGTGCATGAAAACAGCAATTTCAAAAGGTCTGTCAATTTTAATTCAGCATACGTGTGCGGCTTTGTGCTTTACTTCCATTGGATCTAGACTTTTCTTCAAAAGAGCCTTTCTAGCAGTTTTACAGTAGTAATAGGGGCCTGCTATTGCTTTTCAATGGAATCTTGCACAAGAAAACCTTAACTGTTAGCTACGACTTGTCTTTTTCATCTTCAGATGTACGTAAAAACTACTTCCTTGATATGTTGATTGGACTAAAATTGTTTTTAATAGAACGTATTTAACATATTTATGAGTTAAAATGAAAGAAGTTCATTAGCTTAATTTTCTTTTTGCATCTCCTTAATGATTGCCTGTTCATCAGTTTATTCAACTGAAAAAACTTATCTCCAAAAGAACTTTATTTTGTGCCGCAAGGTTAATTTTATGACTAATAAGAGGGAAATCTTGACGCTACACGTATGATAAACGTGTCAACCTTTGCCTCCCCCATGGCCTTTTGCAGTTAAAATCATGTTTACTTAACAAATTTTTCAACATCAACAAGATAACTTAGTCCGCGAAGCACATTATTTTACCCAACAAAACGAATTCTCAGTTTGTATGAATGTTTATTTCTGAAGATTCTCTTTGGGAAGTTTGGTGGAAAGCTTGGCGACAGCATCGTCTAGTAACCAGTTTACAAGTTTACACAGCACAATTCATTTCGTAATTAATTTTAAAGCGCTCCGTTTAGTTGACAATTTGATAGTCACACTTCTTGTTTCTTTAATTTTCTTGGTAAACCGAAGTAAAGTGAAAAACTTTCCCCTGCATAAGAAAATGCTCAACGTTTATTGACACTCGCCTTTTTGTCAAGCCACACTTGCGTAAACAGCTGCTTCAGCTTTCAAGTCACATCAATAAGGCTGCTTTCCGGTTCAGTTTGTTTTAAAGATAGATTTAGGAGACAATGTCCGCTACAAGTGAGTCCTTGCTGCCCCCTTTGTTAGTGGCTGCAAGTTACTTTAAGGACTTGTGATTTTACCTCTTCACCCTCAACCCATAGAGAGTTAACTTAACCAAGTAACGTATTCTAGGGTTGGGAATATGTTTATATGTTGCAATGTGACTATTGAATATTATGAAAAATTAGAAAACATTCTTAATTAGGACTATAAACTGTATTAGTAAAGTTACTCAGGTCGTTATATTGTTTCCGCTGCTCTGATTGGTGGAAGCTGACACACTATCCAGGCTATAATCATTCCGCGCGGAGTGATTATAGTTGGCCTGTGAACAAAATGGTTTCCTCGCGTTGTTTTGTTGATGTTTCCGAGGAGGAAATTAAGCAGTGAAAAAAAGATGCTGTTTCCAAAAAATACTAAATGTGCAACAAAGTTTGGAAGAACGGTTTTCAAAGACTATATAATATGATTACGTGTAAATGTTTTAGACGTCAATACGCGCGGCGGTTGAGCAAATAACAAACCACAGTTTTACACAAACTGGTTTTTCATTATTTGACAGAATGGTTACTATAACAACCTCAATTTATAACAGAACTTGAAAGTATGGAGATGAATGAAATGAATCAACGCCTCTCAAAGATTTGGGTTTCCGTTAGGAGAAAAGACAGAACTTTTTATAAGAGAACAAGTTTGCTGTCAAATTATGGCGAGCCGCTCTCGTTCGCCATTCCAAGTCAACACTGTACGTTAAGAAAATTTCACTGCAATAACCAATTATTTTGTGAGGTCAATAAAACACCGAAACTCTATCTGTGAAACAGCTAGTCAATGAGGAAAAATTCAAACAACAAAAACAGCTTCGTCGAGTTTTGGCACTGAAACCACAGTTCCTTCAAGCGATTGGCCATGCATTTAGCACTTCATGCTATCAACTAGCGTCAATGGCCTCAATCCAGGAGCAATTCTCATATCTGGAAATTTCCAGAATGCCTTGATTACATTCAATGTGAATGTAAACAATTGTGTGTGTTTTTTCTGCTTGAACTGGCTGCTTACTGCGTCTTTCTTAGCTACATTTGTGCCTATTGTTTTTGAACTCAAACCGTTAAAAATGTGTTCACTTTGCTTTCTTCAAATGGTCATGTGATCTGCGGTCGCTGCTTGTTGCTGTTCAATGACGCATGGCAATTTGAATTAATAAAAACACAAAACACAGCTGCAATTTCTTGGTTATTTATCTCTGTAATCACTTGAGTAGTTTTACTAAAACAATTATTCGGCTCAGGCTTAGTGAATATCTGGGTGACGAATAATCCCCGAGACGAACAATTATTCACCAGATATTCACTTTGCCTTCGGCGAATGATTGTTAATTGTCCCAGCATCTTGGTATCAAATAACGAAACACATAGTTTTATTTCCAATATTTTATTTTCTACTCCTTTGCAACATGTGTTTTCTGCAAATGCAGCAAGTTCCTATTTGGACCCTTGAGCAATAACTACATCGATGTAGTTTCTAAGGTAACGCACGTCAGCGTACACGCCATAGTTGTACCTCTGCGCGCAACCCACGCCCCAGCTGACTATTCCCTCGATGTACCATTTCCCGCGTGTTTCGCACACGAGGGGGCCGCCCGAGTCACCCTGACACGCGTCTATTCCTCCTTCGGCGTATCCCGCACACACCATGGACTTGTGCATACTGCCAGGGTAACTGTGTTCACACTCGCCGTCATCTACTATTGGAACTGCCGCCTGTTGAAAGAAATTGAACGTACCCTTAATCATTGTATGCACCAACTAATGGTCATAATTTAATTCTTTGCGAACTCAAGTAATTAACTCATATCAACAAGACAACAATTATTTTGTTTTACCCATCTTTATAGATGTGCAAATGTTAAGAAAGTAAGTTAGCAAGTCTTTTAGGGTGCAGAGTGGCCAAGAAAAGAATAAGGCTTGGGCGTCCATAGCACTCATGTACTCGCACAAACTCGTATTACAAGGAATATTACCAATTAGTATTGGTAAAAATATAGATTCTTTAGTTTCTCTTTTGAAAAGCTAAATTTCTAGATAACTTTAGGGATTCATCATTCGCTTTCTAAATTCTGGGGCATTAAAATTTCACAATAGAAATACCATAGTTGGCTTGGGAACTGGAGAGAGAAATGAATATGTGGAAGCGGGTCTGATATCATATTTATGAATGTTCCTGATCACAAGTGAAAAAGGTGGGAAAACTGTAGGAAGAAGCTGTTTATGACATTTGTGCAAGACTGACCACAACAATAACGACGGCAAGATTAAAAAAAAAAATGATATTTTCATAAGGATTTAAAAATGGGGCCAGAATGTTCCAAGATTGTGGAGAAAGAAATGATGCGAATTATAAGTGATAGATAAGTCCAAAGTACGAACCAATAAGGGTATAACGTAATATCTTATTTTATGAATTATTCTTATAATCCCTTATAGATGAGTATCAAGCAACATTCCGAGATACTGAATGTTATTTTCTTCCTCTAAGAACTCAAAAGGGACAATGAAACAAAAAAAGGTTTTTGGGAAGAGTTGCAGCTGAACACGGATTGTTGTTTTGGCATGGAAAGCAACGAATAATACTTTTCTTAGTCTTAAACCTCGAGAAGTTTGCATTTGAGGGTTTCCTTGCTCGTTTGCTGCAAGCTGAAAGAGGGAACACAAAAATAACAAGCAACACCTGTTGATTGATAAAATCAAAAGTAATCGTTAAAATACGTTGCTTCTGACAAATTCATTTCACCATTAAAAAGGAAAGTTTTGCTTACAGTCGTTAAAAAGATAACTAAAATTTTAAAAAGAAAGTGGCCCATTATTATTTTAATCTGTTTTTTATATCAATTTTCTCGTTTTGAAAAGAAACAATAAAAAGTATGAAAAGACTCTGTACAAGCATTCAGTCCATCCAACAATCCCTCCGCTTTCCCTGGGTAAACACAGAAAACAGCTTGTTTACTGCAATGTTCCTTAATACACACAGTTTATCACCTATCCAAAAGCTGCTACTCTGATTTGGACCTTCTATATTTTCACTAGAAACAAAGCATTTACTGTTTTTCATTTGCTGCTTTTCTGGCGGATGTATTTGTATTCCCTGCTAGAATTTCTAGAATGTCGGCTTTGCAATACTTTGCTCATTTATAAGCCTGCTACAATTTTCAAAAAATAAAGCAAGGGAGGTACATAAAATTCGTGTCAAATGATTTATGTGGAAGTTTGCAATATGGTGTTGCGTGTCTTTTGGCATGAATAGAATCATCTAGCATATGATTGTTGGGCATATCGAGTTAGCAGATGCAAGACGTGTGTCCAGCGGGGAATAGACAAAAACTTATCCCGTGACCCAGCTGCCAATGCGTGTCTCTGTAGCTCAGTGGGTTGAGCACCTGACCGTTAATCAGAGGGTTGCGGCGGGTTTTACTCCCGACAGGGACTCAGAATTTTTTCTGATCACTTAACTTGAGAAATTAACATTCAAAATATGAATAGTCAAACCGACTTCAATTCCGGACTACAACTACATTTCAATTATTCATGCAGACTTGTGGTAGTTATAACTCCGTCTATTCTAATTTAGTTGTGCTTGTTTTAAAACCGAAGTTGTAAAAGCATAGATCAATGTTCATTTGGTTTTGACTCACCCTGTTTTTATTGTTGTTGTTTCAAAACTTAGAAACTCTTTTCTTTTTAAAACCAAATTATCATGGGTGCAAAATTGTTTCGAACTTACTTGTAAAGGAAACTTATAAAGATTGTGCATGAGTTATTTTCTTTCTTGAAATTGTTCAATTGGTGCAAATAACTTGTATGTTGTTTTTTTAAAAAGGATGCACTGAAATCTATGAAGATTATGAGTTTTATTTCTGTTAAAATTGCACAGCAGGTGCAAATTTTTTTCAAACTTTCTTGTTATTTTTTGAAAGCATGCACTGATTTATGTCGCTAGGTGGTGGGGTTTCTATTGAATAACTATACGCTAAAGGCTTTTTATCATTAATAATACAGCGCCACCGGCAATTAATCTTCTTAAAAAATAAATAATAGACTACACTGATCAAGCATTTATGGTTTGATGTAGCTGCTCGCCTACCTGTTGCAATACATCTGGTTTCGAACCTCTCGCGGCTAGGCTTCCTCAGCCCGTGACGTAGCAGCGTTTTCCTACTGGAACCGAGGATCCAAAGCGAGGGAGACACGCCATGCCAACCTCTTTGTTCAACAAGGCCGGCCTGTCGAGTTTTAGCAGGGCAATGTCAAACGCAAAATCTACGGGTTTATGGAAGCTGCTGTGTGAGTAGATCTTTTCCACATTAAAAGTCTGCTCTCTCGGTCCTGATTGTGAAGGATTGCGTCTATGGGCTCCTAGTCTGACGTTAGTTTAAGAAAAAAACATGTTAAGGTTATTCCATTGAAATAGAACCCACAGGTAAATTTTTGTCAAACTTTCGTTATTTGTCAATCATTGTATGTAGACTGTAAAAATGGAATAAAAAAGGGGTGTGCCCATGTTAACTTTTGAGATTCGATCAAAAAAAACCTTCAGGGGTATTTTCTGTTATTGTAAGCTTGAAATTATAAAACTATAGATATAAAATTTTCAATTTTCTTTGTACGCGTCTCTACATGGCCATGACTGAATAGAAAAGTTTGTCAACAAACTTAAAATGTCGATAGCCGGCTGGTAAACAATGCAAAAAAAGATGAGTTGTTGATTAGCGAAAAAAATTACTATTAAACACTGTATCTTGTAATCGGTATTTTCTTTTATTTAGATATACATTATTATTAAATTTTCAATCTCGAATATTGCGATTCGCGCGTTCTGGGTTCATTAAATCTCGGTTATCAGCTCATATTCGGAGTTCACCAAATATGGAAACTGACTGTAGTGTTTGCAAAGCCAAAAAACAGGTTCTGAATAAAATTTAGCTGTTATTTTTAAGTATGGAAGAGTTTAGAAAACTAATTAAATTTAATAAAACAGTTATTCCATTCGCGCTTGTTGGATATGAGATGATTTATAACCAACTCGGCGCTACGCGCCTCTTTGGCTATTTACCATCTCATATCCAACGCGCGCTCTTGGAATAATTGTTAAATATTGTAAACAGTTTCTTTTTCGCCGCGCCGGCAACTTAGTTTTGACACTTTGACTTTGTTTACTTGTGAAAATGTTGTTCATAGGTCAAACAATTATTAAAATTTTCCTTGAAATACATTATTACCAAACTCTGCAAGTGGGTTGTTTGTGTTATTGGGAACAGTTACATCATTTATTTCCAAAATTTCGGCCTCGCTGACATGTTTCGGAAATCGCGACGCCGTGTTGCTTTTCTCGATCGCTAGCCAGAGAACATCCTGGATATTCACTGTTTAAGATACCAATCAGAGCGCGCGAAAAACACTATTCCCTGGTTGAGTATATGCTAACGATTCAGTGTTTGATGAACTAATCAGAGTGCGCGAAAAGTGCTATTCACCTGCTAGTATGTATATCACTATGAGTTAAAAGTTTCATGGAATGTTTCATAAGTGCTTTGATACATTTAAAAACATAGATGTATAAATCTAAAGTAACTGCCTCAATAGCTTGCTACTCGAAGCCTCTATAAAAGTATTTTCTTTTTTCAATCCTTGATTTCAGTCTTATTAGGTAGTTAATGATAGTAATGATAATGAATAATATTAATAATACTGTTGGTCGTAATAATGATAACTACTCAGCGCTATAAGTATTCCTATAAATAGTACATGTAACGCAGTTGTTTTTTTCCTTTTTACCGACCTTGTTAGATTAGTTTATCTTAAAAACCGCCGGGAAAGTAAATTCCTCACGCTTTCACACATAGCTTGAAAAAAAAACTCAGTGCCAATAGTATTTGTGACAATGATTCCCATTATTAAAGATTGATTGAGTTGAACGCCATATGACTTTGTTTAGAAACTACGTATGTTGGATCTGGTTTTGGACAGAAATACTAAATTTAACGGCTACCAAAACGTATGTAATGTATTTGTAAAATTCTAACAAAAAAATTAAATCGAATCGTAAAATATCAACTGAAGAATTCTTGCAGCCTGTTAGTGTTTTCCAAATGGTCTTCTTATGTGCTACACTCCAACACAAGCACTTAAAGACCGTCAGCAAATAAAGGTAACCATAGCAACAGTGAAGCAGTAACAACGTAAACAACAAAGAAGTTTTTCGTAGGGGCGCGTGCATCATAAACAGTTATGCTCGTTAGCTTTCTTTTTATATTGAGTATGGAAGTTCATAAGTACTGGTTAACAATTTTCAATGAAGCAGACTAGCTGAAAAGCTGTAGAAGTACAAAACTCAATGACAAATTAAGCTGCCGTCATTTGGTTCTAACTAGAACTTTGATAACAATAATTGCAGACTTGCAGACGCTTTTGGACTCGTTTGCCAGTTTTATAGCAATCAAGATAGAAACTCTACATACCTGACAGTGAAATGGCTTTCACTGGTCAGTTCAAAGCAATGGGCAGCGGACAGTACCCATTGCGGATGGATCAAGGTACCCCCACAATGATGGGTGCCGCTGTGTTTCCAATGAATCTGAGCCTGCCATGGCCAGTCCCCGGGTTTAGCTGCTGTACCTCCCACAATACGAGTGCGTGGTCTGTAGCCACAGGTTTGGCCCTCTAGATTTACAGGCAAAACAACAATGAGAAACTAAGGACTAACAAAAAAATACATGGCTCAAGCTTTGTTCGCAATTAGAATCCCTTATAATGTTTATAGTATAACTGAGTCGCATCTCGCATCTAATTCCAAGGAAGTGTTATGAGCCCTTAATTTGCAATCATGGCGCTGTCCTTACTATTTTTTCTTTAAATCTACATTGAATGTGAAAATCATTTCATCAAATTATAACAACGTCAGAGGTTGTATTTCATGTCCAAAATGAACCCTCAAAACTGAAATAATTTTTCCTATTTTAAAAGCATTTTGTAATCGCTTTTCTAAAAACATTACACATCTTTAAAACATTTTTAGCAGTTTTGATACAAGTCTTTTAATAATTACATAAAATAATCAGTTTATAGGAGCCTGAAAACGGTATTCATTTCTAATTTAGTTCAAACCAGGTTAACCAATTAAGTTTCGAAAATCTACTCACCAGTGTAGGACGACAACCCAAGAAAAACTAGAGCAGCTAATGCGATCACATGCATTGTCAAGAGATGTTCCAGAAATATTTGACCTCTTTTCTTTCAATCTATATATCAGTATATATATACAAGCCCTGTATTTGCAGAAGTGTGGACGTGCACGATGTAGCTCTTCCGGCTGTTTAAACGCACACACTCTACTTGCATGTATCTACAGACCAGATATCTGTATGTTCAACTGGCTACTCTTTCTTGTCTCCAGCAGCTGAATGGAAACATTTGAACGGCTGTAGAAACAATGCCGGCTCTGATGACTGTACAGGTGTAGTTCTAACATTCGAGAAAAGTTACCATTACGGGCAGAATACTTCGAGGGTTCAATACAATGCCGGGTGCAAATATAGGACTTTTTATTTCCGTGTGACGAAAGTTAACATAGCAAGCGAGTGAACTTTAACAATGAAAAATAAACTTTGCTCGCTCAAACCTTTCGTGTAATTATCAGATTAGGTACGAAACCACGCGGAGATAAAACACGGAAAAAAACAAGTTCTTGATTGGAACGGAATTAGTTGTACGGACGGTTGTGGGTTCGATTCTAATCAGAAACTCGGTTTTTCCGAGTTAGGTCTCGGCATTACTTCGTACTTAATCTGATGATTACGCGAAAAGAATCGAGCCTGATCAAATTAAGGACAAACAATATTGATTAAACAACCCGCTGGTTCTCGATTGGAGACCATTACTGGTTACTCTTTCACATCTACATCTACATTTTATTTGGTCGGTAGAACAATTAATATCGCACTTGCCAACTCTTCCGTCGTATTAGACTGTGCTGCAGCCTTAGTATTCTAAGCTCTTACAACCGTTGGACAACGCTGGAATTATAGAATGCTTGTGGTGCAGGCTGTCGAATTAACTCGAATAATCGTTAAACATCAAAGGAATGTTCGCAAGGTACAAAGATTCTTTTTTGAAAAGCTTTCTCAAGGAAGGTTTTGGAAGCTGACATTTCAAAAACATAAAGTTATAAAAGAAAGCATTTGCAAGATAAGATTCTTTGTTTAATGAAGCAGCTGAAAACACTAAATCGCACTGGCTACAGCCGGCTGATGCGTGCTCTTGTAGACTGCTTTTCTTTCAAAAGCTTTTATTTTTATCTTAACTTCATACGGTAATAAATCATTACTTTTGTGCTTTGTTTCGTCTCATGCACTTTATAGTCTTAAAGGAGCAGCATTTTTCCTCTTTTATAACAAATCAAATAACAGAAAGGATGAAATTCTAAAATATAAAGCGAAACAACAAATTGTACGGAATTGATGCACATAGACAAACGAAAGAACAACATAAAAGGGAAAAGGATTATGCACCAAGAGAGTAACCGGGTATACACTCTCGGAGCTCAAACAAATGGACGCTTAATACAAACAACCATTTAGAATATCGAAAAATGTGGTTGTTTTTTGGGGTCGCCAATATTTTGGTAAAATATTTTCTCAGATTATTAAAGTTGTTCACTGTAGATAAAGGAAGGCAAACGTTCTCTATTTCCCCAAGAAACTTGTTAACAGACCAAATCAACATCAAAGATCTTGTCCAAACTAGTCACTACTACTCATAAATAGACTGCTGACTTCCTGTGCATAATAACCATTTTTTGGTGCTAAGCACAGTAACATTCAGAAACACTGTTGAAGAAGAAATTATTTATTCACAAGTTGAAAGCTCAGAAAAAATTCTGAGTCACTGACGGGAATCGAACCC